>JAMPIV010012228.1:0-138511 GCA_024509875.1 Oreohelix idahoensis | reverse complement strand
GGATTGTTCTCACAAGTGCCCCCCCCCTATATGTTTGGCAGTGGATATAAACATATTAAAATTCATAAAGCATTCTTACCACAAAGTTCAAGAAATATAAAATGATGACGCCGACTTGCAAAAGAAGATGGGCCTCAGTTTCTTCTTGCACTGTCCAGACTGTGATATTTCTTTATTTAATTTTAAAATTAACACAGCTGATCTCAGAGTATTTGCATGAAAAGTTTTGTTCAACTGGCAATGATGTGAAGCCTTTTGCTAATATTTATTAGCCACTGGACATCGAAAAGCTTGCGACTCACCAGAATTCAAATGTAGTTTTTGAAAAAAACAAAAACTAACTTTCCAAAAAAACTCTGCGTCTGAGTAGTCGATTGGCCACGTTGCTTTAAGTCTATGCATTACAAATAAGGATGTGTTCGTTTGGATAACATTTTTCTTACCGCTTCCCCTCTTCCCCCTTATATCTTGTTACCCAAGCGAAATTTGAATATTACTCAATGCCTCTTTTCTCTAGCTGGACTCCCCCATCTAACGTTATGAAAAAAACAAGCAGGAACAAAGTCTGTTTGGTCGCTCGTCCGTAGACATTTGTCTTTTTCAATAAAACATGACTAATACGTAAGACTACCATATTATATAAAACACATTCTTGTCTCAGTGGTCTCTAAGCTATACTATCATTATAATTTTTTATGGTCAGATCATTATGGTTTAGATTTGCAATTTGTTCACGGCAATCTCAAATAAAAATTTTCCAAAGTCGGGCATCTTTCCCCTCTTACTCTCCACATTAAGACCTTCCCATGCACGCCGAGCACGCATTCCTGTGACCTATTTACTGATGACTGTTACTGTACTAAACGAGTGATACAGTTGCAAAAAACACCACTCGAACTATCGTTACAAAAGATAACAGACACAAAATCTGATTAGGTTGGGAGCATCGGAACAATCGCACATGTGCTAAATAATATATTAAAACCAAAGTGCCATGTTACATATCAACTAGACAAAATTTACAAAATTTAGAGAAAACAAAAACTCAGATCTATATTGGTACGCTCCTACCGGATTCGAAAAAACGCTTAGATGAAACATAAAACTCTAGGACATAGTCGTTGACCAGCATCTAAACTTGGGAACTCCACATGTTCATGCAGCGGACCAAGAAAAACGGCACAGAAAAAGAAAGTTTACCAGTTAGAGCTAAACATCCATAACATTTCCTAGATGAAGATGCACCGTAAAAATTGTTTCTATATATCTCTACATACAAAACAAACCTTGGACTATTGGCTTCAACAATCTGTGAGATTGGTTGTTACTATTGTCCAATACAAAAAAGACTCCATTCACTTACTCAAAATTGCGATGCTGTGCGTCTAGTTTCTGACAACTGCTAAGCACAATGTGTATGCATCCTATTATCAAAAATCTCAAAATTCCTGCATACTAAGAATATGCCGCGCTCTTCTGTTCAATCAAAAGCTTTACAATCTTGTTTTACAAAAAATCCTGTCACAGATTTGCTCCTAACCATATCTGTGGCCATTTTTTCAAATACAGTGAAAGACCGCAAGTCAAAGCCTTAACAAAAATACAAGTGCCCCAAGCTTAGGCTTGACTTATTCAAGAAAAATGCTTAGCTTACTATGCATGTCCCCATCTCTGGATAAAATATCTTCCACAATTATCTGAAAGGACAACTAAACATCAGTCCCTATTCATTACAATCGTAAACTTTTCGATTACTTTATTGAGTTCCTGATTATCATCCTTCCCCCCCACCCCCCCCCCCCCCCCCCCCCCCCCCCCCACCCCACCCGCCCCCCCCCCCCCCCCCCCCCCCCCCCCCCCACCCCCCCCCCCCCCCCCCCCCCCCCACCAATGTGATTATTTTTCCGAACAAATGATATAATATCGAATGTAGGTTAATGATGATGATAGTGTTTTTCAACATATTTTGTTTCATGGTGATACTTAGTTTGTATTTTTCAACAATACTTTATTTCATGTTTATAATTAGATACTGTGAATGTGAGTATAAAAAGATTACATCATTCGAAATGAAATGCTACAGAAGGATGTTGAGAATACCCTGGACAGAAAAAAAGACCAACAGAGAAGTACTGCACTCACTAAACGTACAGGAACATTGGCTCCTAAATACCATCGCAATAAGGAAGCTGAAATTTTTCGGTCATATAAAAAGACATAATAGTCTGGAAAAAACAGTGATGGAAGGCATGATCCCTGGAAAAAAGGGGAAGGGGTCGACCTAGACGACGGTGGACCCAGGACATCACAGAGAGTCTGAACTTGTCTTTGGCTGATGCAGGTCGACTTGCCCAGAATCGTGATGCGTTCAGAGCAGCTGTAATGGAGACAACGTTCTGGAAAGAATATGTCACATGATGATGATGAATGTGAGTATGCTATTATTTTACCTTTATAACGTTGAATTCCTTGAATTGATGGGTAAAATGTATGTGAGAATAAATGAAACCAGTATAAAAGACGAGAGAAAGGAAGGGCAGAATGGCAGACGGGCCTGCGTGCCCAATTCTCAACCCTTTAAAAATAAAGTTCGTTCGTTCGTTTGTTCGTTCTCATCTCTCGCTAGCATGTATTTTCAAATAACTACTTGTTTTAGTGACGTCAGAAATACTACCGCGAGGAGGAAATAAAATTGTCTGCGTGTTTGCCTCTGTTGGCTTTTGCCACCGCGTGTATATATGCATGGCATAATGTGTCAAGCGAAGCGGGGTTTTGAGCGGCGGGTATTTGAATAGGCGTTAAATATTTGTATTGTCTCGTGTTTATACTACCAAATTTTGTAAGGATTACTACTTATTACCAGCGTTAAAAGTCAAAATATTACGTTAATTCAGACAGTTACTTTGGCGACACACTTCCGCAAAATCGTTAATTATAAGTCTTGCCACAGTCTCTATCAGATCGGGCAAAATGTTAAAAATGTACGTCACAAGGAACGCGGGTAGGGTAACGGTGGGGATCGGTTCTAAGCCGTTCCATGGCACAAAATTCAGCGCGATGCTGGCGTGTGAGAGTATCACGTCAGACACAAATAGGGTCGGGTGGGTTTATTTATTATCATTTTATGACTAAAATCTTACTGAAATGAGCGATTATTCTCGCAGATTTTACTACACACCTCCCATTCTAAAACATGCATTCATTTGCAGGTTATAATCTGCGAGATAACTTAGCTCAATGAAGTCTTACGCGTTTTTCTGATCTTCATTATAAGGATGTCTACTCAAAAAGTCTGCACCTACGTTCTGAGGGCCGGGAATATATTCAATCAGAAATGAGTATGGCTGCAATAATAAAGACCATCTCAATAATCTGGAATTTTCATGCTTGCTCTGTGACAGGAATACGAGAAGTGAATGATCCGTTTGGACCACAAATGTCCTAACATATAAATAAATCTGGAATTTTTTTTATAGCCCATATCAAAGCTAGACATTCCTTTTCACTTGTTGAATAATTTTTTCCGCCTTGTTCAACTTGCGGCTTGCATAAGCGACTGGGTTCAATTCCCCATCTTGTGAGGAGGACCTTTGCAAAAATGTAGCGCCTAGGCCCACATTGCTTGCGTCACTTCTTGCGATAAATTCTTGATTCAAGTCAGGCAATTGCAATACTGGCCTGCTTGTGAGTTTTTCTTTTAACTCCTGGTAAGCCAATTCACACTGTGCGGACCAATTTATTGTATCAGGTTGACCCTTTCGAGTTAAATCCGTTAGAGGAGCACATATAGAGTTAAAATGTTTAATGTACTTTTGGTAGAAACCACACAACGACACGAAAGATCGCACATCTTTCTTTGTTTGTGGTCTAGGTGCTCTTTTCAATTTTTCCAGATTCTTGGGATCAGGGGGTCATGCTACCCTGATGTACAGTATGTCCCAAGAATTCCAACTCTTTACAACCAATACAACATTTTGTTGGCCTAGCGGTTAAGTTAGCCTCTCTGAGTCTATCAAACAGCATATTCAAAGAGGTAACATGTCCTCAAATGTTTTCCGTAGCAATGAGGATATCGTCCATAAAATTCGAAATACACGGATTTTTCAGGGGATCCAGCAATTTTCGCATCATCCTAGAAAACACACTCGGGGCATTTTTCAACCCAAACGGTAACATGTTGAACTCATAATGACCTTCCGAGGTGCTAAAGGCTAAATAAGGTCGAACCTCAGGCTTTACTGGAATTTGATAATAGCCTTTGCTAAGATCCACCTTAGAAAAATATTTTGCCTTGTTCAGCATGGCAAATAGTTGAGTAGTATCAGGTAATGGATCCACCTGACCTTCTGTGACAGCACTCAGTTTCCTGCAATCTATGCACAGTCTATGTTCTCCCGATGGTTTCCGCAACAAAACCACACAGGAACTATAAGGAGACTCACTGTGAGAATTAATCCCTTCTTGTAACAAATAATCTATCTCCTCTTTTAAAGCTTTTTCCTTAGCGAAAGGAATAGAATAGGGCCTCATACAGATAGGTGCTGGGTCTAGTAGTTTCATATCATATTCCAACAAATTTGTGTGCCCCGGTTTATCCGTTAACACATCTGTATGTTTCTCAAGGACCTGTTGAACCTTCTCCTTCTGTCCTTTTGTCAGGTGATTACTGATCTTCACCTGTGCAAACGTTTCACTGGTTTTCAGTGGATATTCAAATGAGGAGAGAGGGTAATTTTTCATTTCGGTTGCGATAGACAAGGCCAATAGGTGTGTTCCTTCCTGGATTTGTCTGTCCAGATATTTCTTCAAAAGGTTCACATGATAGACTTTTTCTTTTCCCTTTTTGTCTATCTTATAATTTGTTCTAGATACCTTTTCCAAAACTGTTTATGGCCCTTGCCATCCGATCTGAAGTTTATTGTTGCTGCCGGGCAATAGAAGAAGTACCTTCTCCCCTACAGCAAGTTCCCTATCCTTAGCTTTCTTATTATAATAAGCAGCATGCTTTTTCCTGGCTTGTCTCAAATTATCATTTGCCAGTTTCCAACTAGTTTTTAAACGAGTGGTCAGTTCGTTCACATATTGATAAGATGAGGTAACAGTCTCCTCTGCCTTCTCATCTGTCCAAGTCCTTAACAAATTACATATGGACTTTTAATTTTTCATACTTATTTTTCATGGCACCCGTCAGGTCCTTTACTCTAGAAGCCTTATAGTGAGGACTTTTCTTCCTAGAATCATCACTCACAAATCGTCCACTACCAATTCTTTTCTTGGGGTTTTCTCCCCACTTTAAGTTCATTGTGAGAGATCTTCGCTCTCTTTTCGTTTCCTCCAGTTTATATAATTCTGACCGAGGGATTGTCAGCTTAGTCTGGGGTAAAACTACTCATCGCATAGTGGCCATTCTAATACCTTCGAGTGAAGACTGTGTGTGAAAAGGGGGCTCCCATTCCACGTTGTCTACTTTATTACAATTTTTTATTTCCAGGCCTAAGTTTGCCCCGTGGCATGTCTAGGTCCTGATCAATTTTCCCACTTGTGGGTGTTCCCTCATGAAATACGCCACATGCTTCTACAAAATTCTCAACGATGACCATCATATCTGGCCAATAATATTTTTGAGCTACTTTTTGGCAGATGGTACCTACGTTTTCGTGGTCCCCATCTTTTCCAACATGTAAACTCCGTATTACGTCTGCCCTATTGTTGCAAGTGGATCTGTTGCAAGGCGTGGTTTGGTTAGCTCTGAACAATGTTCCATGTGATATTAATAAAACAGTTATAAATGTCTGGCCATTGTTTTATCTTCTTGATATTCTTGAGTGATCGTGTATCGTGCCTTCTATGTAAGATTACGCGAATGCAGGGGTGGAAGATTCTGAACAATAATTGAACCTTGGAATACGATTGATGTGACAAGTCGGTTCATAGAGTCCACAAATATTTAATACAGTTTACACGTCAAGACGATTCATGCATGTTGATCACAAAGGTACATATTATAACTTGAGAATATATGGCATAGATATGTAGATATCCTATCAGTCCTTGTCCAATAATCAAATTACTGTATGCAGATTGTCATAGCTGTATGCACGCGCGGTTGGGGTTTTCCAACGGCCGACAGTGAGTCTATGAGTCTGGTAAAATCAATACTATGGACTGTAATTCATCCTTCCTTAATTTTCACTTTCGTACTGACCTTTGATCATTTCAAATCTTCGTAATAGCAATGGACTGACCCATGTCCGTACTTGCATAAAATATATCTGTATGGCAATACCATGCTCAACATTGGAAGGAAAGTCAGACGCGTCTTAACAGCTTGACGGTCAATGTAAAAAGGGGTCTGGTTTCTTAGTTACCGACTGTGTCCTAAACAACGCTATACACGTCATAATCGATCGTGTATGAAGCGTTCAGTAATTGAAACATCTATCGCAATATATTAAATGTCTTAACCTTTACAATTGCACGTCTGGTAACTTTTAGCAGACGGCGTTAATATCATATACCGTAACAATTCCCTGTACACCGGGGAAAAAAAAATCGATAGATTTTTTTTTCAATATCTATCCGACTTAACAATTTTTCAAAAAAATTTAACACAATTGTGACATATGGCCGACGATGTTCTGAGTAGAACCGTGTTGCGGTCGTGTCAACTAACTATTTGTCATAGTCATCTAATCATAAATCACATTATATATCAATATTATACATATCATTATATCAACTAAATAAATGTCCAATGTTAATAGTGAATGAGAAAATTAAATTAAAGTAAGGTCTGTCGTATTAGTATGTCATATAGGAATTAATTTGACTAATTAAAATTAAATTAATTAATTAAACTAAGAGTTAAATTATTAAGGTTCTAATGTAACGCGATGTCATGAGAGAAGAAAAGACAAACTAAGTAAGAAGAAATAGAAAGAAATTCGAATATAAGTTTAACTTAATTGTGTGTGTTAAGTGTTAGTGAATAATAACTATCTAATTTAACTAACTAAATAATGTATAGGTACATTAAAAAAAAAATTATTAATCTAATACTTGTGTGAGATTTATTTTCTCTTTTCATAATTTCTTCTTTTAGTATTTCGTTCTCTTTTTTTTTTTTTTTGTTCTTTCATTTCATTTTTTTCTCACATTTCATTTTATTGATAATAATTCAATTAAGAAGTTAAGTTAACTAATTAATTAGTATAGGATATGATGATCCATCCGTAGTCTTGATCCTGATGAATTCTTTTAGGCAAAAATGTTCAAACGTTTACGTTGGAAAGAAATGTCATTTATCCCAGCATCACAGAATTAAGTATACACAGGAACATCAGTTCGGTTTGTCGTCAGACATTAGTCCATGATTGTTCAAAGAGTATTCATATCTCGTGTATGGACGTTAGACGAAGTTTGAATGTCTATATATATACCTTGATTGTCTTTTAATTCAATTCTGTGATGCATATAATGTTTATACAGTTTAAAATTGAAAGGCAAGGTTAGTTCCTTTATAGTTGATACATTCGTTCAATCTAATGTAGTTAGCACTGTCTGATTGATGTAGTTTAAGAGTGTCAATATTTGATTATTCGTCGTCAATAGGATTACGTGACAATGCATCTGCCACACAATTTTCAGTGCCAGGTATGTGTTCAATGGAGAACTCAAATGGCTGTAGGATGATTGAATATCTGGCGAGTTTTTGGCTTCTGTGGTTGGATCGACGCAAGGATGCGACCGCACGTTGGTCCGTCTGTATGGTAAAGGGAGCACCGAGTAAGAAAACTTTTTCCAGCTTCGTTATTGCCCAGATCACAGACAAAAGTTCCTTGTCCACTGTGGAATACTTTGTTTCTGCCGGCTTCAGCTTTCTTGATATATATAAGGTGGGGTGTAGAATGCCATCATGGTTCTGGAGCAGGCATGCACCGATGCCGTAGTTACTAGCATCTGTTCGTAAGAAAAATCTTTTGGAAGCATCGGGAAGTCTTAAAATTGGTTCATGTGAGAACAAATTTATAATTTTGTTGAAAGTTTCATTGCATGTACCAGTCCATGTCACCTTCACCGGCATATCTTTTTTTAACAATGAAGACAATACAGCCGTGATGGATGACAAGTTTGGTATGAATCTACTGTAATATTGAACAAGTCCTAACAAACTCCTGACCTGTTTCTTCGTCTGAGGAACTGCTATGTTTAGAATTTTGGAGACTGTACTAGGTAACGTTCGGATATATCCCGATCCAATGATATGTCCCAAAAAGGTTATCTCATTACACGCGATTTGCACCTTTTGTAGGTTTAGCAGTTAGATGATAATTCCTTAGAGTGTCAAAAACATATCTAAGTCCCGAAACATGTTCCTCAAACGACGAACTAAACAAGCATATGTCGTCAATATATGTAATAACGTCTGGTCTACCTGATAAAATTTGTCGCATCAGGCGAATGAAGGTAGCTGGCGCATTAACAAGCCCAAAAGGCATCACATTCCACTGGTATAGACCTTGTGGCGTGGAAAATGCGGTGTAGTACTTAGCCTTTTCGGTCAGTGGTATCTGTCAATAACCTTTAGTTAAGTCTATCTTACTAAATATAGTTGCGTTAGATAGACGTGGCAGTAAGTCGTCGATAAGTGGATGTGGTTCGCTGTCAACTATAGTCTTAGCATTTAATTTTCTATAATCAACACATAGTCTGATATTATTGTCCTTCTTCCGGACAATCACTAATGGAGAAGAGAATGGCGAATTACTAGTCTCAATGATTCCCAGAGACAACATCTGTTCAAGTTCTTTAGTAGTTTTAGCAAGGAAATGTAAAGGAACAGAATAGGGATGTACACGAATAGGTGTATCATCATTGAGAGTAATGTCATGACTGATAGCCGATGTGCGACCCGGGACGTCGGTCAACACATCTGGATAAGATTGTAATAGATTAGCAATCTGTAGACGCTGTTGCGGTGTAACCGTTGAAGAGATGGTTACATCCCGCCAAGATTCAGTAGGTTGAACTACTGGTACAGGTAACGGTAACTGTACCTCAGGAAAAGAAGATTCTTCTTCCTGGATGACAGATAAGTTAGTATAATGACAAGTGGATACTGTGTTGTCATCTAGTTCATGAAAAATTGACTGTAAGTGTTCAGGACGTGTATGAAATTGCTTGAGCATGTTAATATGAAATATCTTTTTGTGTCCCTTGATATCTAAGACGTAATCAACGTCAGAAATTTTATCAATGACTTTGTAAGGACCATTCCAAGATATCAATAATTTATTGTTATTGTGAGGAAGTAACACATAAGCCTCGTCGCCTGGGAATAATTGGCGTAATCGTCGAGACTTATTTTGTAGAGATCGAGCCTTAGCTTTTGCAGCCTCAGAAGAAGCTGTTGCCAACTGGCAAGACTCAATATGTTCTTCCGAAGATTAATCACATACTCGTAAGATGACTGAGTGTCCTGAGTCATCTCCGCGTCAATTAATAAGTCTTTTATTAGTCCCATAGGACCTCTTGGGGGAGCACCAAAAACTAATTCAAAGGGAGAGAAGCCAGTTTGTTCATGCGGTACCTCCCGATAAGCAAATAAAACAGCTGGGAGTGCTCTGTCCCAGTCATGAGGGTGCTTAGCAGTAACCTTATGTAGTAGTTGTTTAAGTGTACGGTTAAGTCTTTCAACCGCACCATTACTCATCGGATGATAAATACTACTTAAATTCCTATCAATGTCCCAAGTTTTCATGACTTCCTTCATGGTGTCAGATATAAACTGTGACCCATGGTCTGATAAAAGTTTTCTAGGAAACCCTATTCTAGAAAAGATTAGATGTAGTGCATCAGCTACATCTGTGGTAGTGGTGGTCTTTAATGGGATAGCTTCTGGCCATCGTGTGCACAAATCAATGCACGTAAGGACGAATCTATGTCCTCTGGCCGATGGTAGCAATGGACCAATAATGTCTATTGCCATTTTGTCAAAAGGTCTCACTGAGATATCGCAAGCCTAAATAGGCGCCGTGTGAAAAGCTCCACGTGCTTTCACTTCTTGGCATGTAGTACAGGAACGTACATACTGCGAAATATCTCTTGACACCCCTGGCCAAAAGAATGAAGACAGTACTCGAGATCGTGTTCGAGTATATCCCATATGTCCAGCACAATGTGAGTCATGTGCATGTTGAAGAATGTACCGTCTAAAAGTATATGGGACCATAACTTGTTGTTTCATTTGTGATTTGTCATTAAAACATCTAATCAATATGTCATTTTTAATAACAAAACAATGTTTGTTATTATTACCTGAGGATAGATTGTCAACTTTATCAACCAACTTAAAAATTTTTTTTTTAAAGATTTATCCTCTTTTTGTTTGGTTGCAAATGTTTCCCTGTCAATAGGTGAATTGACTACAAATTCCTCTTGGTTGTCTGCATCCATTTTATTATCATCAACTTTCTCCATGAGTTGAGTCTGCGCTCTAGTCGTCACGGCGTTTCCAGTGCATAGGTTATGTTTCTCCCATTCTATAATCTCATCTGGAGTACAATCTTTACTGCCGTGTATACGACCGACCATCAAATCAGCTATAGGCTTTTTTAGCATACATACTTTTACGTTCCCTGTGAAAAAAGGAGTGTTAACATGAATAATAGCTGTGGGGTAAAACTCTATTGTTCCACCAAAAGTCATGCAACGGACATATTCCCCCGTTGCACAGCTGGGATGTACCAGCGACTGTCGTACACCAATCGTTGTGGATCCCGAATCCCTCAACACTGAGACGACGGATCCATTAACTAATCCTCTGTTAAAAATTAATAGGCCTGTTCCATCGTTGACTGCAAGACCTACCTGTGGTATAATATGTCCGCAGTTAAGCACTGTTTCTTTCGCCTTCTGAAAAAATAAGATTGCATTGCTGGCAACTATTTGCCACATTATAATTAATAGCAAAACATGCAGCAGAAGACTGTGTTGTATTATTGTAAAGTGGGACCTGAGCTATAGGGGTAGTATTATTTGTAACTGCCGCCCCTGTATTATGGTTGTAATGAGATGATCCCCGAGAATGAGATCGATTCCGAGTATAATTGTTAGAATTATCTCGTCGTCCTCTATAGTAACTATTATCTCGATGTCTCGAGCCATGATTATTACCATTCCAGTTACTATTATTATTGGGAGTATGTGATCGATTATAATGAGTGTTATGTTGACCATTGTGGTAGTTTGTTTGAGGTGAATAATTTCTATCTCGTGATCTACCTCTGTTGAACTCATTTTTATTGTTGAAATCATTATTATGTCCCTTCTGAAAGTTAACATTGTGATTTCTTTGGAACCTGCTTCTGTCTACACTGTGATGTCTTTGTTTGCTATTATGATTGTAGGCCATATTAGACGCCACAGGTAGAGGTTCTCTTAATGAGGAGTTAGAAATGGTTGCATTCGGATGTGCCGAACAGTAGTTTAAAGAAATTTTTTCTAACTCATCCATAGTACCTGGTTTACGCTCCTGCAAATATGCAAAAAATGGCTGGCTAACCGAAGATAATACCTTATCCCGCAGTAGTAAATCAACTAATTTGTCGTATGATTTGTTGACTTCTGCCAGTTCAACCCATCTATTAAATGTATTGCGTATATTCGCAATGAATCCTGCAAAATCCTTTGGAGATTCAGGTAAAATTCCCTTAAATTTTAACCTACAGTGTTCCTCGTCCAGGTGAAACCTTCGTAAAAGCAAGGACTTAATAGCACCGTAGTTATTTGCTATTGATGGGTCAGCATTTTGAGAAGCTGCCAATGGTTCTCCAACCAAGAATTCATTTAACTTGAGTACCCATGACTCTTCAGGCAAATGGTTAGATTTGCAAGTCTGTTCAAAACGTGCCAGGAACGATGAAAGGTCGTCGACGTTCAAGTTGAAAATGGGTAATTTAAAGTTGTAGAAGTGTTTAGGTTGGCTGGATGATGATCCATTTTGTGCGTTATTATTCTGGTTTGCATCAGCACTTTGTGCTTGTAATCTTGCTGTCTCCAATTTAATACGCGCCAATTCCATTTCTTGTTGTAAAATAATTTCCTCTCGTTTCAATTTATTCTCTTCTTCCTGTTTGGCGATTGTTCTTTGCTCTTCTCTTTCACGTTGAGCAATCTCTCTCAATCTATTTTCCTTGGCAATTTGCTTCATCTCAAGTTCTGCTTCCTCTTTCTTTAATGCAGCTTTTCTTTCTTCTTCTTTTTTCCTCTTTCTTTAATGCAGCTTTTTTCTCTTCTTCTTTTCTTTCATATTTTTCCAGTTCTGATTCAGCAAACTGACGAAGTTCTTGAGATTTATAACCATATTCACGACCAATCTTAACGAAATGGTCTATAGTAAGCATTTTGACTTTTATCTGTAAGTAATTATTGATAATTACTGATTAAAATAGTCAATAGTAGCTTCAGAGTAATTATTATACTTACTCAACTTAGAAATATTCAATATAAGTAATCACAATAGTACTGAACTTAATGTCTAAGTTCAACTAATAGACAATATTTTGTAACAATATTGTATCTAAATAATACTATATCATAAATAGTTATGATATCTGTTAAATATAATGTAATTATATCACACAATTAATCTCAATATCCAATAATGTTGGGTATAATTCCTAGTAATTATATTGTTCAATGTACTAAGTCACTCTCTTAGTACCAGAAAAGTATATTAAATAATATACAATGGGTCGATTACCTCAAAGGTAGCTATAAGATTATTTATTTTGTCAATATATATATTATATTATTATGCCCTAGGCATCTATGATAAATTGTAGTGCTACTTTCTTGGACTATCACTGCATAATTATGCAATGTCCCATATTAACCTTAAATTTCAGAAAAAATTAATTAAATTAAATTACAAGTGTATTATTGCATATAATTATCATATTATTAATGTAATATTAATATATATTATGAGGACAGACAAACAATGATGCAACTAAAGGGTACAAACAATGTCAAGACGCAAACAAGACATTTTCACAATTAAAAAATGAATTTATGAACTAAATAAAATAAGCGGAAATGTCACAGACCAAATGAAGGGCAAGGTCTGACCGGAGGTCAACTGAATATTCAAGGTACACACACACACAAAAAAAATGACTGCGAAAAAAATGATGACGTCACAGGACTCATAACGGACGAAAATTTAATAATCATAAAATAAATGATAGTCAGAGGAGAATGGACGAAATAGTAACGAACATGGTACAGAACTGAATAAAATTATTAACTGAATACGAATAAAATACACCAATTATCTACGGGACAGTACAGCTAACGCAAAATCGTCAAGCGATAGCAGATTTGGACAACAAGTCCAATGTCAAACCTCAATGGGGTTTCCAAAGGTGCAATCGTTTAACTGCCCTAAGAAACGACCGAAATTAATTCAGGCATCGTGAGAGCCGCAGAATTTAATTTCAGTTCATCCTCCCTACCTCCCACGATTAGTAACAACAAATACATACGATGGAAAACAAATTTAACATATATACATGAAAATACATAGACATGCCTGATCAAAGCAAAATGGACTCAGTATTACGGTTTTGCAATGACGACAATTTAAACAGCTAGACTTATCTTTCCCGTTGCTTCGATCAGTGCTATAGGTCGTCAACAGCTAGGCTAATGCCCCTGACTGCCTGCTCCTGTAGTCCATTTCTTGTGTCTGCTTCAAATGACTTATTTTTCCCTTGGTTAGGCTTAAAAGAACGACTTCAGTTTCTCCGATAGTTTCACCTACACGAATTTCAGTGACGTCGCGTTGTTAGGCATTAGACTGAGTTCCACGTCATCTTCAGCTGGATCATGTGATCGAAAAAAGTCTGATCGTAAATATTTCCTTCGAAAGTCATTCAAAAAATTTTTTTGTTTTTGGTTGTTTTTCTCGTCCCCAGACACCGGGCACCACTGTTGCAAGTGGATCTGTTGCAAGGCGTGGTTTGGTTAGCTCTGAACAATGTTCCATGTGATATTAATAAAACAGTTATAAATGTCTGGCCATTGTTCTATCTTCTTGATATTCTTGAGTGATCGTGTATCGTGCCTTCTATGTAAGATTACGCGAATGCAGGGGTGGAAGATTCTGAACAATAATTGAACCTGGGAATACGATTGATGTGACAAGTCGGTTCATAGAGTCCACAAATATTTAATACAGTTTACACGTCAAGACGATTCATGCATGTTGATCACAAAGGTACATATTATAACTTGAGAATATATGGCATAGATATGTAGATATCTTATCAGTCCTTGTCCAATAATCAAATTACTGTATGCAGATTGTCATAGCTGTATGCACGCGCGGTTGGGGTTTTCCAACGGCCGACAGTGAGTCTATGAGTCTGGTAAAATCAATACTATGGACTGTAATTCATCCTTCCTTAATTTTCACTTTCGTACTGACCTTTGATCATTTCAAATCTTCGTAATAGCAATGGACTGACCCATGTCCGTACTTGCATAAAATATATCTGTATGGCAATACCATGCTCAACATTGGAAGGAAAGTCAGACGCGTCTTAACAGCTTGACGGTCAATGTAAAAAGGGGTCTGGTTTCTTAGTTACCGACTGTGTCCTAAACAACGCTATACACGTCATAATCGATCGTGTATGAAGCGTTCAGTAATTGAAACATCTATCGCAATATATTAAATGTCTTAACCTTTACAATTGCACGTCTGGTAACCTTTAGCAGACGGCGTTAATATCATATACCGTAACACCTATACATTTTAGGAAGAACCAGCTGTCCATGACCAGCTGAACCAGTGCCGGCCTTCCGATATAACAATTTATTCTTTATGTAAAATTCTCCTTTTCTGGGAGGTGTATGGCAGTTTGGGAGTTTCTTATAACACGGCTTCAGTGACCTATCTTCAGCCTGTGCCTTTCTCATCTCCTCTGGATGAGTATTTATAGGTTCATCTTCTTCCTTTCTGGATTGTGGATCGGGTCTGGGACTGCTGCCAAGACCACAGGTTTCTTGGGATTCCCCAAGAAGACGTATCTACACCCCAATATCAGAGGGTAGATTGGTTCATCTATCACTGCTGCTCTGATTATTCCTTCCACATAGCGAGTTTTCACCGTTATCCTTGCGATGGGAAGTTTCATGAGTGGTAGGTCCTTAGTCGCCCCTTGTATTTCCACTGTTTCTGTGGTATACTGATCTGGGTTCACAATGTGCGAGCTCACGACAGGCATCAAAATCTAAAACCTGTATCATAGAGACACCTAATGGTGACATCATTGCATACAAACATCCTCGCAAATGGCTGGGGGTGATAAGGTTCCTGCTGTCCAGCAGGTTTGTCCTTTACTTCCTGGTTCCCCTTTTTCATAGCAGCAAATCAGCAGGTTTACTTTTACAAAAACTTAGTGTTGTGGTAATGTCCCTCCTTCCTACAATGTTTACAATACCATCTACCTTGATGAAAAGGTTTTCTTTCATCATTCTTTCTGTCATTGAAATGTGAGGTTTTATTTTTTAAAATCATTTCGAGGCCTATCAAAGTTCTGCTTACCTCTGTTGTCAATTTATTATGGTTTTGGGGAGCCTTATACTGATCTACTGGTTTTTTCTTGATGCCAGCTACCTCTGCCTGGGCTGCCTGATACCTCTCAGCGACACATTAATGATCTCACCTAGCCTCTCCGCCCTGTTCGATGAGAAACTTTCTCATGTCTGCAGCCATGGACTCTCTCATCTGTTCTATGAGTATCATCTCTTTGAGATCTTGGGTTTTCCCCAAAGAAGCCCATTTCTCCATATACGTTTCTAACCGGGCGGAGAACTGGTGATAGTTCTCACCCGACAGTAGCCTGGCATTCCTAAATTTCTTTCTATAAAACTCCGTTCTTTTCGTATCTTAACAGAAGAGCCTGCTTCAACATGTCATAGTTATCTTGGTCATCCCTGCTCATTTTGGAAAACACTTCATAAGCTGTTCCCCGAAGACCCTGAGACAACTTTACCACCCATCTTTCTCTTTCTAACCATAAGTAGTGGCTAATACTTTATATCTGCTCAAATATGACTAAATGTCATCATCCTTTCCTACAAAATAGTCTAAATGGAATCCCATGGCTGAGTTGGAGGCCCCCTGACTAGCAGTAGCATCAAAGGTAGAGGGGCTGTGACCATTGTCCGGAGCAAGGCCTTGCAACACTAACTCTCTTAGTCGCAACTCATGCTCTCTCTGTACTCTGTAATCTTTTATCTTCTGCTTCTGCCTCCCTTTGCAGTCGTTTTTCTTCTGCCTCCAATTTTCTCTCCTCAAAATGGAGCCTCTTTATCTCAGCCTCTCTATCAGCCTCTAAGGCCTTAGCCTCCTTCTCAGCCTCAATATGTAAACTTTTAATCTCAGCCTCTCTATCTAACTCTAATTTCTTAATCTCCCTAGCCTCTTCTACCTGTATTTTCCTTTCCTCAGCTAACCTATGTTCTTCCCTGGCAATAAATTTATCACATTCTGAGGTGACATAATCAATCAAGATTTGTCCCTCCA
Source organism: Oreohelix idahoensis (assembly GCA_024509875.1). Taxonomy (NCBI): domain Eukaryota; kingdom Metazoa; phylum Mollusca; class Gastropoda; order Stylommatophora; family Oreohelicidae; genus Oreohelix; species Oreohelix idahoensis. The sequence continues at coordinate 121,914 of JAMPIV010012228.1, read as the reverse complement.
TATTCATTTCCCTGGCAGTCTGCACAGCAGCAGAGCGAAACTTGGCCAGATCTGCCATCCTGATAAATACAAAATGCACTAACTAAGTTTCTAACTAAGTATAAATATATTTAATTAATTCTGGGTTCTCACACTTTCTTCCCTTCCCAAATCTTGGGTAATAATATATGGGGGATTCCCTGGGAAAAAAAAGAATATTATTAATGCTAACCCAGACCACAATGTGTGTAGTACTAGGAGAAATTCAAATCCCCGGACAAGCCTACCAATTTATGTAGCAAAGTTTGATTTGCTGGGGAGGTTATGATGGTATCCTAAAAGAATGAAATCCGTGTCTGTATTAACCGTGTGAGGTCAAGCACATGTAGGCCCCTGACTCTATAAATGATGATGATGAATTATGTGCAGGGAACCTAACGCTACCTTCCTAGATCTCACACGGTCACTATTTTGGCTCTAGTGTCTGGTGTATGATGTACCTAGTGTCTAGGGGAGAAATGAAATGATGGTACACAACACAAAAACACTTTAATTTTCTATGAGGAAGTGAATAAAAACCAGTGGTTAAGTTTTTCTTTAAATGAATATTTTTTTGTACAATTTAATCTGCCTGTCCAGCCATATCTTTTGGACAGGTCTTTGAAAATGAGGACAAGATAGTTTACAGAAAAGATCAACTAAAATATCTGGACTCTTTGTCCACTAACTATAAAGTCAATATATATCTTTCCTGTTGGAATGTTCACAGCTTACACTTTATTCATCTAAGAGGGAGAGTCACTGTGTATGAGGGGCTGTAGTTTCATCCCACCCAATACACTTCCTCAGTATGCTTTGAAATCCCCGTGTTTATTAAACGAAAATGTCCGATATACCCAGGTGCTTAACACCTCACCTGGGATTCCTTGTAGAATGATACTACAGTATGAAGTTGCAGAAAAAAAAGATCTCGAACTCTCAAATGCCCAACGCTCCTCCCCGTTATCTTTTGACAGCATAAACGAATGGTCGGAGACTTGATGGCTTTATTCTCACTCAGCAGGTTTTCCTGTTTTCCTGTTACCGGCTGGCAACAGGAAATAAAACCTCTGCAACAAAAAGGACACCCTGGCCTTTTTTATATTGATCACTTCTTATATTTATTATTTTCCTACGGTGATATGGGGTCAGCCTCGCGTGCATTACAGGTGCACTCGCCCCTAATTTTACATGACTCTCACCTTGCTGTGACCACACCTCAGGTCCCTATGGAGATTACGCCACTGTACGTTTACATAGTTTTCCTCAATAAAATATTATGTGGAGTAACCACATTTCCTTTTTTGATGATTTTCTCTTCTTTTCTTTTTTAAATATAAATGCTTCAGGCATGTTGAACAGTGTTCATGGAACACGGAGGCTTACTAATCCCTATTCTAATGCAATAATATTTTAAACACAATCATGACAACATACATCAGTTAGATACAGTTCAATGTAAATTAATATTTAGACAAACATAAAGGTATGTTTTTTTTTTCAGGGCACTCGTAAGAAATAAAGAAGTAGAACACTTGGACAAAAAAAACAACAGACGTGAGTGGCTTAAGGGTCTGTTGTTTTTCTGTTGTCCAAGTGTTCTACTTCTTTATTTCTTACGAGTGCCTGAAAACATTACCTTTATGTTTGTCTAATATTAATTTACTGTTTACAGGCCTCGGGTTTTTGGGACAGATCATGTTATGTGTTATTTATGTTTATACAGTTCAATGTGAGGACTCAACAATGTCTGCTCCCGGCACGTCCTTCACTTTTCCCAATAGCAGTATCTAACATTGGCAGTGGGATTAAACATATTAAATTCATAAAGCATTCTTACCACAAAGTTCCAGAAATATAAACAAATGACGCTGACTTGCAAAGAAGTGGCCTCAGTTTCTTCTGCACTGTCCAGACTGTGAATATTTCTTTATTTAATTTTAAAATTAACACAGCTGATCTCAGCGTATTTGAATGAAAAGTTTTGTTCAACTGGCAATGAATAGTGAAAGCCTTTTGCTAATATTTATTAGCACTGGCCAATCGAAAGCTTGCGACTACCAGAATTCAAATGTAGTTTTTGAAAAAACAAAAATAATTCCAAACAAACTCTGCGTCTGGTAGTCGATTGGCCAGTCTGCTTTAGTTATGCCAATACAAAAAGATGTTTCGTTTTGGATTACATTTTCCTACCGCTCCCCTTTCCCCCTTATACTCTTGTTACCCAAGCGAATTTGAATTTACCTCAATGCCTCTTTTCTAAGCTGCCGTCCCCACTAACGTTATGAAAAAAACAAGCAGGAACAACAGTCTGTCTGGTCGCGCGTCCGTAGACATTTAGTATTTTCTCAATAACTTGGCTAATACGTAGACTACCATATTATTTAAAACACATTCTTGCTCAGTGGACTCTAAGCTATACTATCATATGATTTTTATGGTCAGTTTCATTATGGTTTAGATTTTCAATTTTGTCACCGGCAATCGTCAAATAAAAATTTTACACAAGACGGCCATCTTCCCCTCTCTCTCTCATCTCTCGCTAGCATGTATTTTCAAATAACTACTTGTTTTAGTGACGTCAGAAATACTACCGCGAGGAGGAAATAAAATTGTCTGCGTGTTTGCCTCTGTTGGCTTTGCCACCGCGTGTATATATGCATGGCATAATGTGTCAAGCGAAGCGGGGTTTTGAGCGGCGAGTATTTGAATAGGCGTTAAATATTTGTATTGTCTCGTGTTATACTACCAAATTTGTAAGGATTACTACTTATTACCAGCGTTAAAGTCAAAATATTACGTTAATTCAGACAGTAGTTTGGCGGCACACTTCTGCAAAATCGTTAATTATAAGTCTTGCCACAGTCTCTATCAGATCGGGCAAAATGTTAAAAATGTACGTCACAAGGAACGCGGGTAGGTAACGGTGGGATCGGTTCTAAGCCGTTCCATGGCACAAAATTCAGCGCGATGCTGGCGTGTGAGAGTATCACCGTCAGACACAATAGGGCGAGTTTATTTATTATCATTTTATGACTAAAATCTTACTGAAATGAGCGATTATTCTCGCAGATTTTACTACAACGGCATTATCTCCATGGATTTAATCCTGTCTTACTAGCGTTTTTCTGCAATGACAAAAGAATCGACTAAAGTCGAGTATGTCAGTGAAAAAGTTTGGCTTACATTTAAAGTATCATCACATCTGGTCCCAAGCTAGGAGTAAGAAGCGCGTAGTATACTGTGCATTCCCCGCCATCCAAGGGGGCTCTCCAACAATGCAGAGCTAAAATAATGTGCTCTTCTTCTGGGACAGGTAGACTAGGTGTGTACTTTTTGACAGCCTGAGAGCCAAGGTACTTGCGTAGAGTATGATTGAAACGGTTTGACAAGACCTTTAAGGTGGAACTGATGACAAGAATCAGACAAGAGCAAGTAGTATTAATGACAAGAATCAGACTGTCGTAGATTTTTGATAGGAGAATTGAGACTTGGGTTGGTCCCTTCTGAATAGGTTAGAATAGGTGATAGACACAGTGAGAGTTAGTAAAAGAAATAGATTCCACGAGTGAGATGATAGAATGTGATATAGAGGCTGTCTCTGAAAGCGAAAAAAAAAATTCTTTTCTCTCTCTCACCTATCTTCTACGACAGCTTTACAGCGTCAGACAGTCTAAACACATATATATATATTTTTCCTATATTTCTATCTACTCACGGGCACGCACATACACGTGACGACAGTTAAACACACAGACGTGGGAAACCTATAACAATACTTATATATATATATTCTAGAACGAGCTGACCAACACACTGATTAATTCCAAGGGAAATTTTAATTATCATTTAAAATTTCTTCACAACACATAGAATTTACATCAAAACATATACAAATAGTCATAAAATATCAAGAGAATGCTACAAGGATGATAGCCCCGTTATGATATTAACTCTAGGTTTAGCCCACAGCCCCGTTATGAGACAGATGATGGCCCAAAGAGTCATAAATACATATGATTAGGGTCTAATATTGTCCTTCAAAAGGAACAATTTAATCAAGCAGCCAATCTTCCGTAAGGAGATTATAAAGTGGGAGAATCAATAGTTATCAAAAAAAAACTCACTCAGTCCACTTTCACTCGGTTCTTTCATCAGGGTACCCTGGCACACGTGATTACCTATAAACTTGATGTTGTTCACAGTCTGGCGCAACCTTAGAACACTTCTCTATACAGTGAATCTGTATTCTTTGGATAAAGCGAATCCCAGCTCTAAAATTACAGGTTTCTTCCACTGTTTTTCGGGGAGCATTCACTTCACCAGTTATGTTTTTAGATTACTGTTCATGTCACTTAGATCAGTTAGGGTAAGCAAGTTTGAACGGGCACACAGAGTCAAAACACGAGGGTTTCCTTCATTTGGGAAAAGCTGACCAGTGGACAACTTCTTTTAACATATAGTCTTGGTTCACTATTCACTCTTTCAATACTTGTCGGGAATATTAATGTTATTTCTTGTAATTATTCTCGCCGCCCGGCAGCATGTATATTTGAGTTTATTGTGAAGAAATAAAGTCTGGCTCAAAGGCCCAGTATCAACATTTAGTCTTTAGAAAAACCGTTAGTGGGATTGGTATTACTGTCTATCTCTGATGGCACATGCACTGTCAGACCAGTGTTACTTGAAACAACCCACGTGGTTAAAGATAGGAAATGTCTATTCTTCTCACAAGTATGTCTCTTTACTACTAAACGCCGGCAAGTTTGGATCACCCCAGTATTCACTGCATAAAATGGAAAAAGCACATATAAAATAATTATACCTACTATGTATAAGGATATACTTATATTTTAAACTGCAAGCGTAGAGCTTATCATTTAACACTTCCCGTGAAATAAGTTATATTATAAAATCAATCATCATGAATTTGAAATACATAAAATATATTTCGTCAACACTCATGAGACATCTAGCAGTTATAAGTTAGTTTAGAAAAATATACTCGACTGAGTAGTTAGCAGTTAAATTAAATTGTTTTAATAGCCGAATGGGTTTAGCTAGAAGTTTATAATTTATCTTGCTTTCCACTGTAACTCGTCGACTAAAGAATATAACAAACTATTAAAATAATCACTCTGCACACCGAACTAGTTTAAAATGAAATAGGCGATTAAACACTTTATCACTTCACAAAATACTAGAGATCTATTATATATAATATTTTACCTCAAACATAACTACGTATCACAACGAAACTGAGACATCACTTATACGTTTAAGTGTTCTAGAACGAAGTGACCACGTCTACTGTGAAATGGAGAATGAGTGAAGTTAGTTTCAAACTCGGGCCTATATCTTAAAATTAGACAAAGGGCCCCAACTTATTTCGCCAAGCGAAATTATCTCCCCTACTCCCAACACTTACGTAACTGTCATCAACTGCCACGTTCTGACCGAGAGGGCGCGTGTCAGTTGCAACTCTCAGACACCCCGTCTGCAGTGCGGAGCGCAATTTCACACTTCGCCGGACTATCCCGACGAAAACTCACGCAGTTGCTGCAAAAGGTAGACAATCCGTCTGCCTGCCATGTCCGACAGAGCGAATTCTCACACCCCAGGCCCAGAAATCTGGTCGGGCAGCGCTCTGACCGGGGAAACTGCAGACGAATGTCTGGCGAGAACCGTATGTTCACAGCTATCGTTCGACCCGCAGAGACTGACATCTACGTAATCAAGTTTCAGTCAGCATGAGAAAGAAAGACGGTAAAATTTCGAATGGGAAAAGAAAATATTTTTCGCAAACTATGGATAAGAAAGAGGAAAATATAGACAATTTTTATTATAGAACATAACTCCCCATGTGAGACAGACAAGTACCAGTAAGACAAGAGATGATAAGAAGGCTGTGCCCATTGATAAGGCACACGTTGAGGAAACATGGTGATGGCATTACAAGACAGTTTTTGTTTCGGTATGTCCCTGGTAAGAGAAGTAATGGGAGATCCAAAAAAAAAAAAAAAACCGCGAAGAAGAGAGCTAGAAACAAAATTTATATATATATATATATAAAAAGAAGACCTTGGCAAAAAAAACTTCAGCAAAAAGTGCATCGTGTAAGACAAGTTGCTACAGAAACCACTGCTTCCAGAGCAAATTAATGCTTTGTGCAGACTTCCTGTAAGGGAATCAGCTACAAAGGGTGCTCCATGTTCCGTAAGGAGCACAAAGGAAAGTGATGACGAATTTACTCACACATTCACTCAATTCTGCTCTGTCAAAATTTCTTCCACAGTCGATTTCTTCAATAATCCACAGTCGATTCCTTCACTAATCCACTGTCCATTCCTTCACTAATCCACAGTCGATTCCTTCACTAATCCATTGTCCATTCCTTCACTAATCCACAGTCGATTCCTTCACTAATTCACTGTCCATTCCTTCACTAATACACCGTCGATTTCTTCACTCATCCACTGTCGATTCCTTCACTCATCCACTGTCGATTCCTTCACTCACCCACTGTCCATTCCTTCACTCATCCACTGTCGATTCCTTCACTCATCCACTGTCGATTCCTTCACTCATCCACTGTCGATTCCTTCACTCATTCACAGCCGATTCCTTTTGCTCATTCACAGCCGATTCCTTTTGCTCATCCAGTGTCGATTCCTTCACTCATCCACCTACATTCACAACATCTCCGCTTACCTTATCATTCTGATAGGCCGTCACAGCGATAAAGGCTGTTTCTCTGAACAGGAAAGTCCTGAATGAGCTGACGGGAATTAATAGAATATCGTCAGCTCTCACGAGATGTAGGCGAGGTTGATACTTGTGCATGGAGTTCAAAATTGTCTGTGAGATACACAGTGATTGACAAGTTACTTCTTATTTTTAAATTGTTATTTCCTTCAATCCTATCCAACTAATTTCCACGAAACAAACATCAAAATATTAATAAAGACAATTAAGAAGAATAGTATATTACATAAAATGCAATATTATATTGACATTACAGTTCAGCGTGAGTTTCGATCTGTTCAACATATGATTTTATAGCGGGCCAGCCATTTTTCACGTATCTAGTAACGTTAGTTTTTAGACATTTTATATTTTATTTTGTTTTATCTTCTCTCTGGGCAGAATGGGAGAAGATCGGCTACCACGACAAGCATGGGAAACAAAGAGCCAAGGATCCAGACCCCGAGGACGACCCAGAGTCCGCTGGGAGGACAACATTAGACAATCTTTGAAGGACCGAGGACTAGAATGGAACCAGGCCAGGAGGAAGACAGCCGATAGAATAGTCTGGCGCTCTCTCTTCCAAACCTCTACACCTCACGGTAGAAGGGGAACGACTAAGTAAGTAAGTAAGTTCTCTCTGGGAATTATAGAAAGGGGGGAAAAAAAACTTGTTTGTCAAATAGCTGTTGTTGCCCCCCTTGTTTTGACATTTGTGTTATGTATGTCCAATAAGTGAGGATGTATTAAAAAAAAAAACAGTAAAAATAGATCATGACTTTTCAGTCACCCTCAATATTTGTACATATCTACTGCTGCCATGGTTACTGGAACTGTAATGAGAACTTAACAAGGTAGGCCTTGTTCTGAAATCCCCTGGATAAGAGAGAGATCGGAAAAAAAAGTGGACAACAGTACTGGAGGCAGAAGTGAAAGGGGTGATGAATACATGAAAAAACCTTGAGCTGATGGTACCGAGACAGGAGGACTTGACATAAGGCCTATGCTCCTTGGGGAACTGATTGGGAATAGGTTTGAATAGGTGATAGACTCAGTGAGAGTTAGTGAAAGGTAATAGAATTTCCACACACGTGAGATGATAGATTTTGATATAATGGCTGTCTCTGAAAGCGAAAAGAATTCTTCTCTCTCTCACCTATCTTCTACAACAGTTGTTACAGCGTCAGACAGACTACACCAATATACATATTACGTATATTTCTATCACTCACAGGCACGCACATACACGTGACGACAGGTAAACACACAGACGTGGGAAAACTATAACAATGATATATATATTATCTAGAACGAGCTGACCAAACACTATTATTAAGTTCAAGAGCGATTTTAATATCAGGAAAAAATCGGCTCACAACATCAAAGAAAGTACATCAAGGAAAATACATATACACATAGTCATAAAAATTCAAGGAAATGTTGCAAGGATGATAGCCCCCTTATAGTGTTAACTCTAGGTTTAGCCCGGCCCCGTTAAGAGAACAGATGATGGCGCCAGAGTCACAGATACATAGGGTTTGAGTCTAAGAGTTTTCTTTGTTTTATCTCGTAATTATATGCACAGAGTTTGAAAAAAAAAAATCTGATTTAACCTAAGACAAAAAACACAAGAACTCTAGCCTTAGCAACAAATTATGCAGATTGAAAAAAAAATTAGCACAGCAACAGGCAGACAAAGATAAAATAGTGAAAATGTCACTCAAACCATCGTACACTCATTCATTCCGCCATGGCCTCTCATACATGTACTCCGACTTTGCTCGCTGCCTCTTGGAACACACTGATTTTAGATCTTCACACAGACTCAAAAAAAAATGCAGTCTTCTGCCAAGAAGTCCCCAGTTCCAAAAGACGTATTTAACTTGGAGTCTCCGGGAACGACTACTTGGGTGTGCAAATTTGTTCAAATGTCTGATTAAGTCACCTAAAATTATTCCAGGCGCGGGAGTTAGCAGAGCACAGTGTCAATAGCGTAGGTTTCTAGAAATGATGAATGTCAGGTCGGTGCCTTCCCTCAGTATAGGATTCACTTTAGTCACACCACAGATTTGTCCACAAAAAAATATATATATAGTCGGGAAATGTTAGTTAATACTTGAAGTATTTCGCGCCACCAGGCAGAAAAATTACGTAGAGTTTTTTTCTAGAAGAAATTAAGATCTGGCTCCAAGGTCCAGTATTTATCATTACAGTCTTTGAAAACCCGTTATTGGGATATAGTATTTCTGGCTAACTCGGGTTGCATATGCACTGTTAGACCAGTGGTACTTAAGAAACCCACGTGGTTCAAAATAAGGACTGTCTATTTCTTCACAAGTATGGAAACTACTACTAGGTGCTGGTAAAGTTAGGGTCACCCCAAAACTTTCACTGTGTGGAGGAAAAATAACACATATAATATAATAAACAGAATCTGTACTGGTTATAACTTACATTTAAACTTGCAAGCAGAGAGCTTTGCTTATCATTTAAACTTCCCGTGACGTAAGTTATATTTAAAAAATCAGCAATCCTCATGAATTAGGAACACGTGCGTATTCCGTCACCATTCATGAGGCTCGATTCTAGAGTTTATACGTTAGTTTAGAAAAATACACTCGACTGAGTATTAGCGGTTAAATTAAATTCATAAATAGCTACAATTGCCGTTATAAGCTAGAAATTTTAATTTTATTCTGCTTTCCACTGAATGCTTCCCTAGAAAATATAATAGCCTACCACTTTATTTCTCTTTTGCGCTAAAGAAATAGATTAAAATGAATTAAGCGATTTAACACTTTAACACTCACAAAATCTATATATCTATCATATTAATTACCTCAACCACAGAATTACAGGTAGTCGCACAACTTAAGAATAAAAATGCTGAAAATATTTCTGGAAGTCTAGAAGTTCGACAAATTTGCCGAAACAAACTGAGATCTTCGCTAACAGCTATTCTGTTTACGAGCAACCTATCTACTGTGAGTCTATGAGCGAGAATGAAATTAAAGTTTCAAACTTGGCCAATATCTTTAAAATCGGACACAGGATCCTAATCTTATTTCGCCAAGCGAAATAGTCTCCCCTGTCCGTATAACACCTTCGTCCGCTTATCGCGTGACGTAACAGCCATCAGTGGCCGAGGGCTTGCATGAGTTGCAAATCTCAGACCACCGTCTGCAGTGCGGAGTGGATTTTCACGCTAAGCCGGGTTTTTTCTGACGAAAAACCTCATGCGTTTACTGAAATGCAGACTCTCTGTCTACTTTCCATGTCCCTCGGGTGAATTTTCACGCCCCAGGCCAGAGACCCTCAGACGAATGTCTAGCGAATGCTGTAAATTCACGCCTATCGTCCGACCAGCGCGACTGACATGTACGCAATACCACCCAGGTGCGATTCTCAGTTTTAGAGAAAGGAAAACAGGTAAAGTTTGCGAATTATATGAAAATAATATTCGCAAAACGAATGGATGAAAAATATACAGGAAAAAAAGGAAATACAGAGATAATAAAAGAGAGAATTCGGGTGAAAGAATAGGAAGAAGATGTAGGAAATTAAATGAATATAAACCCTACGTGACAGAGCCTCCCCCCTTTAAGATATGGAAGCACTCCATGTCTACGTTATGGAGTTTAATTTCCTATAACCGTAGCTTCGGGGTGTCTGTCTTCTTCCCTCTCCTCTTCCCCCTCCATCTCTGTCCAATTCCTACTCAAGTCCACTCCTCAAAGTTTCCTTCCCCTGGAATGTCTCATATGCGCGCTTGAAAGAGCGTCGCCGCTTCTGACATTTTTGAAAGATTTCCTGTGATAGCGGTGGAATATCCCTGCCACTATCGTCATCTTCGTCAGTTTTTGGCGATCGTCAGGAGATGGTCGGAGGTTGGCACTGGTTTTTCCAAGTATCTCTTTAAGAGATTTAAATGGAAAACCTTCTCCTTTCCTTCAATAGAGATCTGGTAGTTAGCCTTAGAAATCTTTTTCAGGACGGTAAACGGCCCTTGCCATCCGATCTTCAGTTGGTTGTTCTCGGTAGGGAGCAACACCAAAACTTTCTCTCCTGCTTCCAGTTCTCTCTCTTCCGCGACTTTCCTGTATCGGTTAGCGTGCTTGGTGCGTGCTCGGTGCGTGCTCGCTTAAAGTTAGTCGTTGCTAGGTCCCACCCTAGTTTCAACCGTTCCTTTAAAACCGACACATATTTACTGGCTGAGACAACTGTCTCATCAGCCTTCTCGTCTGTCAGAGACTGAAGTAAGGCTTCAAGCGGGCCCTTAATGGGTCTGCCGAATAAGAGTGTAGCTGGCGGAAATCCTGTGGAAGTATGAGGAGATTCTCTGTAGCCAAATAATGCTGCAGGAATACAGAGATCCCAATCTTCAGGTTTCACTTGTGCCAGCTTACTTAGCATCATGGTGAGGTTTCCATTAGCACGTTCCACGAGCCCATTTCCGGCCGGAGTATATGGCTTAGTGTGGATGTGCTGGGTCCCCAAGATCTTAACGATCTCATCCATCAACAGGTTTCGGTATGGAGATCCATTATCCGTCAACACTTGCTGAGGGAATCCCAACCGAGTGAAAATCTGCACGAGGGCTTCTGCGACATGCTTGGCATCTGCGCATGTTAGCGGGATAGCTTCTGCCCATAAAGTGCATGTATCGACTAAGGTCAGGATGAACCTGTTCCTTCTTTTAGTCCTTTCGAAAGGCCCTAAAATGTCGATCACAACCCGTTCGAATGGTGTTCCCATTATTGGCATTTCACCCATGTGGACTGGGGGTGCCCGTTGCTTGGGTGGCACACGTTGGCACTGGGCACAGGATTTGACATATCTGATAATATCAGTATTTACTCCTGGCCACCAATAATGAGTGGTTACGTTGGTTTGTGGCGTTCTGTCCCATATGTCCGCTAAAGGGAAGAGAGTGCCCCATTTCTAGGATTTGGCTTCTGTACTGTTTCGGTACTAGGAGCTGGTTGTAACCTTGGTCAGGCTTGCCCGTTCTCCGATAAAGTACGCCATCCTCAGAAAAAATGTCCCCGTGCTGTTTGGGTTCCTTAGCCATGGGCAGTTTCCTAAAGCAGGGTGCCAAAGTAGGGTCCTTGTAGTGCGCTTCTTTAAGTTCCATGGGTAACAAATTAGGCGCAGGCTCCCGTTCCTTCTTGGTTTGCCCTCTTATAGTTACTGCTGCCACAATCGGCTCTTCCGGTTTCCCAATACACACGTATCTCCCGCCAAGTATGACTGGGTAGATGGGATCATCCATAACAGCTGCTTTGATTACACCTCTGACAAAGTCAGAGTGTATCTCCACCCATGCGATGGGAAGCGCTGTAGGTGCATCACTCTTACGAACTCCACAAAGTTTGACGGTCTCTCCTGTCTCTTGACCGGGTTTAACCAGGTTTCTGGCGACAATGCAATCATAAGAAAGCCCCGTGTCAAATAAGCAAGAAGTTTGAGAACCGTTCAAAATAACAGTACCTCGCGTTGAAGGTCTATCCCCAACAGGTTGGGAATCACTGTCAATAATTCCGCCTTGCGAGACTGTCAATAAGCATCCGATGCGTTTTGGCTCGGTGTGCTCGGTCTGATCATATGTCCCGTGCTCAGGGGTTCTCCCTTTGCCACCTTGTCCTTTCTGGCTGCGCTGCCATGTAGGGCGGTCGGGTTGATCAGGCTGTTTGGGGTGGTTGGGGTACTTGTTCTTGTAGAACTTGGATTTTTCAGGAGGGGGGTTTTGAGGTCCAGTTTCTTTGTGGTTGTTTTGGTTAGAAGCCTGAGAAGATTGCTCTAGGTTATGTTTTCGAAAATGCTCCTCTGTCGGTTTCCGCTTTGTGGCCGTGAGTTCAGCCAGCGCATTGTGATAACGCTCAGACTTTTCCAAAATGTCTTTCAAGTTTTTCTGCCCCCTGCTCAGCGAGAAAATCTCCGGGTATCAGCAGACAAAGTGTCTTTTATTTGTTCTGTTAGAAAACAAATTCCTCAAGACCTTCATAGGTAGAGGGGAGCTGTGAGAAGCTCAAGGCACTTTGTCAAATATTATCCCTTTAGACGAGACGAGAACTGCTGAAAAGTTTCAGAATTCTCTTTCCGGCTGTTGCGAAAACAGTTGCAAAAAAAAACTTGCGAAGCGTTCATTTTCAAAGCGCTCCAGTAACGCATTTCTTCAACACATCGTAGTCGTGTTCTTGTTGGTCTACTTTCCAGCTTAGAATAAACATCATAAGCAGAACCTTTTAGGGGCCTGGGAAAGTTTTCATATTCCAACGCGACCTAGTCTTAACCCGTACAGAGTTGCAATTTTCTCAAATTTTTTCTAACCATTGTGTCAAATCTTCTCATTTGGGGACAAGGGAAAATTTATTCAAGAGTTTTGAAAGGGACCATTCGTGCATTTAGTTGAATCGGAGATTTGAGTTGTTAGCAGGTCTCAGTGTCATAAGGAAGAATGAGGAGGAAGACCTCTCCATTGTCGGAGGAGGTAAGAGGCAAGCCATCCAACCAATTTCTTTGAAGGTTACTAGAGCTTTTCAGATGCCCAGTCCTCCAAATTGTCATTTGCTGTCCATATAAAAAAACTTCTCTCTTATCCTTAATGCCCATGGCCACTAAGTCCTTCTCTTCTGATCCTCACGCTCGTCTCTACCGTTCGTCTCTTTTCCTAATGCTGCATCAGGCGAATTTCCATTTTCCTCGTCCAATCACTTTCTTCTGCTAGGAAAAGACGTCTTTCTTCCCTTATACCCTCTCATCTAGCTTGATACCAGTGCTTTCTTATCCTCTTGAAGTTCTTTTTTTTCTCATGCTTTAGCTTCAGCTGCTTTCCCTCTCCCCGCATCCATATGCTCTCAAGTTCGTGCGTCTCTGACAAGAATGCTTTCGCTTCCTCTCGCTTCCAGTCGCTCCTCCACTCGCTTCGTCCCGTGAGGATGATTGTGTAAGCTTTGCCCATTAGACCCTACTTCGGCCATATATTATGTCAGTGACTGTGGGACCTGTGGAGAAAGAAAATAGGAAAAAGATATAACCTGGTTCCTACCACGACCTGACGAACCTGCCCCTAAAAAAAATTACCAAAAAAATCAAAAGAGATATATTTAAACCCTGGGATACCTCCCTCCAAAATAAAATAAAAAATCTAAACCCACTATCGCTGCTATTTAATCGGCAATTAAAGCCCTAATGCAAAACCACGATTACGCCAACCTAAAGGCATTGGTAGTTAAGATAAATTGGATTTTAACTGAAAAATAAGTTGCTACAGTGGAAAAGCAAAAGAATATTGCAAAAATTAAAGAGAAAATATAAATCCCTTAATTTTTTAAAACTCCACTAAAAGTTCGCCCCCCTGAATCGCAGATGATCCGGGTAAGGGGGGAGGTTGGAATTAAGGGGTTGCTGGACAAAAGTCCGAAAACACCACCTTTATAACTGTAGTTCAACAGGCTGCGTTTTGCCTCAGTACCAGTGTGAATGTTATACAACTACACACCTATATACCAGCATTTATATTACATTCTAATCAATCCAATTACAACATATATCCCGACAAAATCAACACTGTAACTAAAAATGTATATTATTCAAAGATGCTGTTGGAAAAAAAAACTTATTAGTTTGTGTGGTCAGCACGCCCGTAAACAGATCGCTAGTCTCTAGGGGGTATATTTTTTTTTTAAAAGGATACACAGTCCACAAGACATCACCACTCTTATACTCTATAATCAGAATACAGAATCTTAAGTTCAAAAATCCAGATAGACGAGTCCCACATTTGTCGTACTCTGTACCTTCCTATTCTAAGTTTCAAAAATCCTAACGGACGAGAAACCCATTTTTCGTAACGTCGTCTTCTCTTTCTAGTTTCAACAAATTCACGGTTACGGACCGAGAACCCATTTGTCCGTAGATTTTCGATTAGGAGATTAAGAACTAGGTTTGGTCCCTTTGAATAGGTTTGAAGTGATTAGGTTGTACTAGACTCAGTGAGACGTTAGTGAAAGGTAATAGAATTTCCACACACGTGAGATTGTGTAATGATAGATTTTTAGATTGGCGACTAGTGGCTGTCTCTGAAATAGCGAAAAGAATTCTTCTCTCGTCATCTCAACCTATCTTCTACAACAGTTGTTACAGCGTCAGACAGACTACACCAATATACATATTACGTATATTTCTATCACTCACAGGCACGCACATACACGTGACGACAGGTAAACACACAGACGTGGGAAAACTATAACAATGATATATATATATTATCTAGAACGAGCTGACCAAACACGATTATTAAGTTCAAGAGAGCGATTTTTATATATCAGGAAAAAAATCGGGCTCCACAACACATCAAAGAAAAAAGTACATCATCAACGGAGAATACATTATACACATAGTCATAAAAAATTCAAAGGAAATGTTGCAAGGAATGGATAAGCCCCTTAATAGTGTTTAACTCTAGGTTTTAGCCACGCCCCGTTTAAGAGAGAACAGATGATGGCGCAGAGTCACAGATACATAGGGTTTGGTTCTAAGAGTTTTTCTTTGTTTTATCTCGTAATTATATGCACAGAGTTTGAAAAAAATCTGATTTAACCTAAGACCAAACACAAGAACTCTAGCATTAGCAACAAATTATGCAGATTGAAATAAAAAATTTAGGAACAGCATCAGGGGTGGTGTCAAAGATATAATTGCTGAAAAGGAAATTATCATCAAACCACAGCGTACAACCAACTACTCATTCATTCCGCCCGCCATGGCCTTCATCATGACATGGTACATAAAAACTCACGATCACTGACAAGTACTCTACGGCTCGCTGCCCCATCTTGGGAACACTCTTTACATCAGATTTATAGATCTTCACACAGACTCAAAAAAATGCCAGTCTTTGCCAAGAAGTCCCCCCAGTTTCCAAAAATGACGTAATGTTAACTTGGAGACTCCGGGAATGAAACGACTACTTGGGTGTGCAAATTTTAGTTCAAATGTCTGGATTATTATGTCACCTAAAAATTATTCCAGGCGCGGGACTATAGTTAGCAATAGCACAGTGTCAATATAGCGTAGGTTTCTAGAGAAATAATGATGAATGTCAAAGGAGTCGGTGCCTTCCCTTTCAGTATAGGATTCACTCTGTAACTTAGTCTTACATGCCACAGATTTGTCCTCAAAAATTATATATAATACGTATATATAGTCGGGAAAAAGTGTTAGTTTAAACATACTTGAAAGTAATTTCGCGCCACAGGCAGAAAGCTTACGTAGAGTGGGTCGTTTTGGTCTAGAAGAAATTGGTTAGATTGGCTCCAAGGTCCAGTATTTATCATTACAGTCTTTGCTTGAAAAACCCGTTAATTGGGAAAACAGTATTTACTGGCTAACTCGGGTTGCATACAGCAAAACCATAATGCACTCGGGTTGGCATATGCAATCTTTAGAACCAGTGGTACTTAAGAAAACCCACTCGTGGGTTCAAAATTATAAGGACTGTCTATATTTCTTCACAAGTATGGAAACTTACTTCGGTCACATCGGGTAAGTAACTTTTTTTAGGAGAGGTGTATGGGAAAAACTTGGTAAAGTTAGGGTGGGGTTTCCCCCCAAAAACTTTAGGGCACTGTGTGTGGAGGAAAAACAATCACATATAATATAAATAAAACAAGAATATGTGTAAACTGGTTTTAACTTACATTTTAAACTTGCAAGCAGAGAGCTTTGCTTATCATTTTAAAACTTCCCGTCCGTGGACGTAAGTGTATTATTTGATAAAAAATCTATCAGCATTCCTCATGAAATTGGAACAAAGCGTTTGGGTGCGTATTCCCGTCACCATTCATGAGGCTCGATTCTATAGTGTTTTTTCTCCACGGTACGTTAGTGCCCCCCCCCATTAGAGAAAAACCATCACATCCGATGACTCTGAGTGATTAAAGCAAGGTTTAAGTATTAAATTCGAATTCATATAAATAGCTACAATTGGGCCGTTATAAGCTAGAAAATTTTATTTTATTCTGCTTTCCACTGAATGCTTCCCTAGAAAATATAATAGTGGGGAGTCTAACCACTTTATTTCTCTTCTTCTGCGCTTAAAGAAATGAGATTAAAATGAATTATTAAGCGATTTAAAAACTTTAACACTACACATTAAATCTAATATATATATCTATCATATTAATTACCTCAACCACAGAATTACAGGTAGTCGCACAACTTAAGAATAAAAAATGCCTGAAATAATATTTCTGGAAAAGGTCTAGAAGTTTCGACAAATTGCCGAAAAAAAACAAACTGAGATCTTCGCTAACAGCTATTCTTCTTGCTGTTTTTACGATCAACCGATCGACTGTGAGTCTATGAGCGAGAATGAAATTAAAGTTTCAAACTTGGCCAATATCTTTAAAATCGGACACAGGATCCTAATCTTATTTCGCCAAGCGAAATAGTCTCCCCTGTCCGTATAACACCTTCGTCCGCTTATCGCGTGACGTAACAGCCATCAGTGGCCGAGGGCTTGCATGAGTTGCAAATCTCAGACCACCGTCTGCAGTGCGGAGTGGATTTTCACGCTAAGCCGGGTTTTTTCCTGACGAAAAACCTCATGCGTTTACTGAAATGCAGACTCTCTGTCTACTTTCCATGTCCCTCGGGTGAATTTTCACGCCCCAGGCCAGAGACCCTCAGACGAATGTCTAGCGAATGCTGTAAATTCACGCCTATCGTACGACCAGCGCGACTGACATGTACGCAATACCACCCAGGTGCGATTCTCAGTTTTAGAGAAAGGAAAACAGGTAAAGTTTGCGAATTATATGAAAATAATATTCGCAAAAACGAATGGATGAAAAATATACAGGAAAAAGGAAATACAGAGATAATAAAAGAGAGAATTCGGGTGAAAGAAATAGGAAGAAGATGTAGGAAATTAAATGAATATAAACCCTACGTGACACCCCCGACTACCTTGCCGCGAAAAGGCCTATCCTCCTTAACATCTCTCTAACGACTGCCAATCGGGACGTTTTCCATAAAGGAACTACACGGAACAATTTTATGTATGCACAATTTACAAAAAAATAAAATCAAACCACACACGTACACACTCACAAACATTGGGCAATTGAGATAGGTAGGATGACACAAAAAGGAAATTGTAAGAAAAAAAACTTTTAATACGAAAACAAGATAAAAGAGTATCATTATGAACGAACTGCTTATGGAAGAGAAATAAGATCAGAAAGGGGTCAATGGAAACTATAAACACAAGAAAGATTCCATATTAGGCTATGATGTAAGAAATTCTCACGAGGAAGGTATTAAAACTCTTTACAAAAATAGGTGATAGTTCAAACAATTGAATATTATTTACTCGGTCTAGTTTCATCTAGTAATCTCATGCTTTTATTTTTTGTTTAAAGATCAGATACATTTTTCTATTCCTTTTCCTGCTAAATTAGAGTGTTTTGCTTTCTTTGAAACGTTCTCTCTCTTTGTTTTTGGACTGCTGAGAAAAATGTACTGAATATTTTGTCCTTACTTCAAACGTCTTACAAATTGTATTGCACTATGATTTTCATATTTTTTCTACCATTCTTTGTTTTGTGTTTTTTCCCCCAAGTGGCTTACACATTGCTTGCCATCTCGAGGAGAAGGGATCTGATTAGAGACCAGGTCGGTGTCACCGCGCTGGTGAGTTTACCACAACTGTGGAGAAAATGGGTATCTGGCTGTCTTTGAGTTATTGGTGGCAAAGACAACAAGCAAGCGAACTGGTCAACCCCCACTCATAATGCTGAGAACTAGTGTAAGTCTTTAATGCCTAGACTCTATATGCTCCACTCCATGTAGAGAGATGAAACTGTGCATGCAGCTTCCTTTCGGGGCACATTTTAATTAGCCAAGTTTTGACCGGCTTTGACTGATTTTTATACATGGCGCCGGATCGTGATGGTGATGTGCCGATTAAATCAATGTGTTCCTTCAAACAACTGGGTTAGCGAATCTCTTGTTTTAAAATAACACTAGTAATGAACAACTTTCTAATACGCTGTACATTAGGCGTTTAAACTGATCAAAATATATTTTATTCACAGATGAGCTTCACTCAACGAAGGCGAAAACAGTTCTTAAAAAAAACTTATATTCAATTATGACCTAAAATCACAAAACAAGTAAATAAAAAAACAAGTTTGAGTGCCAACTATTAATGTTGTTACCAAATGCAGTTTTAACAAACATGTTTAATAAATTTTACTGCATAGCACAAATGTGGATGGCCGGGGTGGGAGTGGCTAAGAGGTATGGCGGCCACCTCTAATTCTATAGTTACCGGGTTCCGGTCCCAGCACAGGGATTTTAAGTGATGAAATTTTTTTTTTCAACCCCAACCCACGTGCTTCCAAAATGATGGTCATACACCACCCTGATCTCTTGGGTATCTTGGGTAGTGAGATCGGATGCCTAGCCTTCTCGGATAAGGTTGCAAGTTGCGCACGTTACAAATCCCTCGGCACATGGAAATCGTAAAAATCGTCCTGGCAAAATTTACAAATTAGGAAACCTACACACCGCAAATATATTTATAGAATGTGTGACTCCTGTTTACACACACTGGGATCATCGCCGGTGCTACGGAGTTCATGCACAGTGCTGAGATCCTCCTTGTGTGATCAAATGAAGGAGATCGAAGCACTGATGGAGTATTCCGTCTTGTACAATGAAGATGGTCCCTCTAAAAACAAACCAAACCAAATCAAACCAAAACCAAACCAAAACCCTTTCAATTAACTTTCTGTCTCTAGTTTCTTGTCCCTTGAAAATAAAGTTCGTTCGTTTCGTAATCGGATTCTTTGCGGGTTTTTTTTTTTCTGGATACTCCCTTGATCTCTTTTACCTCATGAGGGTTTCCAAAACAAAGTAAAGACTGTTTTGTAAGGCTGTTTAACAGGCTTTCCGTCAGTGTATGTCAAATCAATGGATGCCCAGTTATCATAATCAGATAATTATTCATATCATTCCCAAAAAATATGATTAGGGACAAACGACTCTTTTTCATTCTGTCAATCAGAAGCCATCATAGATTACAAAAATGCGTTTCAACGACATGCGCCCGACAAGTACTTACCAAAATCCATGCTTGTCCCAGAACAACATGTGTTCGTCCAGTATTAAAACTTATGGAAGCCTGATTGATTTCTGAATCCATACTGTTTCCACCAGTGTAAGGGGAGGTCTGGATGAATGTACCTTCTCTCTGTTTGGCATACACGGGGTCAGCTTTGCCTGCAAACTATCCATTTTCACGTTGTGGAATTCTATACCTGTTTTTAAAATAGAATTTATTTTTCAAACTTTAAATACCACTATTAATATTTAATGGCACTACTGGTTATGGTAGACTACATCAGTGCTTGATTACTACGCAATAAAAAAACTATTTGTAACAACCAATATTTACATTGTAAGTAATAACCACAGACAAACAATCAATGGCACTTAGTAATGAAAGGGTTGGGGAGCTCCGAAGTCGGTAAAAAAAATGTTCGGACTCCGAATTTTACGAGACTTTAAGTCAAGGCAGATCCCACGTTTGATCATGCGAGGAGAAGAGCGGCTTTCTAAAAAATTTGGAAATACACATTTTTAAAGCTATAAAACTTTTTTTAAAAACACTTTCCTGTTAAAAGTACATCCATTTTTTACAATTAATGTAGGAACATTTCAGTTTTTGCTTTTCTAATTCATAAAATATAGTTTTTATCTCAAATTGATGTTTGGCACATTTTAGAAAAAAGCACTACAAGAAATCAAAAATAAACCTAATAATACAAATCTGGTCAATTTTCCCCCCGCCTCTAGTTAAAATGAATTTTGCCTCTATGGTGTTTGTGCAAAGCAAAGTTAATTTGTGTGCAAGGTGTCGGATCGCATCTGTTACTTTTGTGTATTTCCCCCCCACCACAAACTGTATGAATGAATGAATATATTTAAAATATAGCGTTACGAAACCGACATCGTCCATTCATTTTTATTCACACACACATACCATTTACTCATTACAAATAAGGTGACTATAATCGTCTCACTGAAATCATATCACTAGCTTTTTAAAAAAACAAAGACTGTAGTCTCAGTTACTGTCGGAAAACAGGTTTTGCTGTGACTCTCAACAACCCTCCAGTAATAATAACAGAGCCACTATAAGATAAATATATGTATAAAGTTTTTCACCATAAGTAAATAATAACCCTTATAAACTAAAGACAAAAAAAAACTATTAGTAACTATTCTCATCCTTATTTTTGATGCTAAAAAAAAATGCACATATATATATATATAATTTACTTACTCATTTATAATATATATATTAAATCATATATAATAAAACTATATAATTCATTTATATACTATAATAATATATATATGAATATAATATAAAATATATATATATAATAATATCCAAATTACCAATATAAAATATACTATATATAAAAATACTATATATAAATTTAAATATATAATGATCACCACAGTTTTGCTAGTCACAGTTCGATTCTACGGAAACAGCGAGCGGGATTGATCTGATTTGCCCGTTGCCAGCCCTAAAAGACGAAGCCAATAGGTTCGTGCGATGGGAAACAATGGCGAACGAAAAACCTAACTGCTGTATGCCCTAAAGGACGCCACTAGGGAGTTTAATGGCCACTGACTGCCCATAATCTGAATCCATCCAGAAAGTAGTTCCACAGCCACGTCGAACAAGTGTTCTACGGCACCCTGTACTCTAATCACTTTTACACTCTAAAGGGGGCGGGCAACTAGCACCAACTTGGGTCCAATGGGACTCCATACACAGAGTGGTCTCAGCAACTCCTGTTGTCTTGTATCGAAAATGAAACACCATTTCAACTTTGGTAGCAACTTTAAAATTCCCCACAACTAACGTCCAGCCGTTGGAAGCAACTTGTTGAAAGGTAACAACGGGAAGAACAAAACATATCCGTTCCGTTTTTTTTCGTCGCACACACACCTCGACTAAGGGACAGGACACTGACCACAAACACTGCGCAAAAGCCGACGAGGACTAGCCAACTGCGCGCTAGCAACTGAAATTGCCCGTGCCCTACCTCCTCTGTAATAATATACGGCACGTCGTGATTGCCCGACTTACTCAGTTATCAGTCAGTTCACAGCCCTTTCATACAGTACATCCGAAAAACTCAGACCGTCCACTTGTGGTAACTTTACGAAAAATTCCCTGGTGTTTTCCTGTCACCGCAGAGTTTTACTGTCACGAACGTTCACATAGACCATTTGCGCGGTTGTTTCTACATAGCCACAGCATGTTGCCTTTTCGGCCTGTTTCACTAAGGCCTCTACAGTGCCGCTTGTTCTCGAATCTGTCCCCTCAGTCTCCCAACAGTTTCAATAATTCATAACAATGAAGCACGACCACGAGCCCTCTTGCGCCCACCCTCGCATCAGCCATGACCTTTGTAAAGTGACAACCATATTAGTCTCAAGATCCGCGTGCCCAGATCAATTTTATACTTGCTCCGCTTTGAACGAATGTTGCTCGTCCAAACTCTTTATATTCAAATAGGCACGGTCAAGCATCCAATCTGTATAACCTCGAAGCGATGCTGGAAGAATTGAAAGCACTATATATCTCGGCCGTCTCCGCCCGATTTTCTGATCACCTCTCTGGGGATATGGCCCCTCTCGTCCCAGGTTAGTGTCTACCGCCATCTACCCACTGTCGTATGCACAGTCAAGAAGAAGATTGGTAAACTGTTTACCTGGATTTAGCCTCGGTTCTTGGGGTGTGCTTGACTTTCCTGCCCTCAGAAAGGTATGTATTTGCCGTGGCTCTGGTCTGGCTTTGTGCTATTTCGCCTTTATACCCCAATGCCAAGTCTACTTGTCGCAGCCTGCTCATTTTAGCCACTTTGTCTGTGGCGCCCAAGTGTACTCGCCCTTGCCCTAATGGACACCTTTACCACGCTGAGAGCACGTGTTACCAAGGGTCTGCCTCTCATGGCTACAGGGGGGCAATGCTACAATCATCATCGAACTTTCCCATCACTCACAAAGTTTGGGGGACGGGACGGCAGCAAGGCTCATACATTGAATCTACGACAACGAAAGCTGATTCTAAGATGGTTTGCACATATGCCATATATATTTACCACTGTATCAAGGACGCTTTGCAGATGGCTCACTTCCCATGTAGTCCATTGGCCTGTGTTGCGCCCATGCTGCACTCTGCTTTTTTTGCACATCCACCTCTTATCATTCTCAGCATCTCTCGTAATCTTCTGAACTACCAATTCTGATCCTACATGCGCTCACCTGCTTGATGCACCTGGACCACCAGCCAGAGGTGTCTCCCATGGACCAAATCCCCCCGTCTATTCGTTTTGTGTGCAGTTTTCCCGATTACCTCCCTCTCAGTTGTGACGCGACCTATCTTGGGCAGCATCACATCAGCTATCTTTCACAATCTCCACATATCCCTTCCTCGTTTTCAAGTGTGGGCTGAATTGAAACTTCAAACACCCACGGTCATAAGCCTGACATCGCGTAGCATCTTTGCAAGCCTTGCCTTTCCCAACTTTAGTACCTCTTCCCCAAACAAACTGGAGCTTGCTAGGGCAAGCTCAAGTTCTGACCGTTTTGCAGTACAACTGCTTACATTAAAACAGACACGTGTGGGTATCCATCCTTAGCCATTTCCTTCATGAACTTTTGTGACACTTACTGCTGCTATTAGTCTTCCATTGTGTACTTGTGCTTATTTTCATATATAAGCAGTGGCCCACAAGCCAACTGTAAGGTAATAAACATGAACTGGAACGGGACCAACGACCGTATACTAACTTTACAATATATATATATACTGCATATCCAATAGAAGATGTGGAATTTGAAAGCTGCACCACCAAGAGCTTGGTGGGGAAGTTTGGCTTTCAAATTCTCTGCCAACTCAGACAACAGGGAAGGTCTCACACTTGGGAGTCATGACCTAAGTGGGCTCGGCTACCCTTAGAGTGTAAAGGAGATTAAAGGAGCCCAAAACACACTTTGAATCGACGTGTGGTGTCCACTTCTGGTTAAATAGAATTTGCCTTCCGTTTTGTATCTCTTCGTGGTATAGAGTTCTCCACATAATCCGTTAAAGTGTGTTTATAGAATCCTACTCCAATCCAATCCAATTTCGGCCTCTCCGAGTAAAGTCCCGTTTTTTTTTATCTTTCCCCCCCGTTCACTACTTCCCTGTGTATTCTCCGGTTGTTGTCTGTAAAATCTTGTTTACAAAGGATGAATTATTAACGTCCAAACTCAAGAATTTTTAAAAAGAAGTGCTATATTTACTGTATAAGCATAATACAGCAAAAAAATATGGGCTGGGCAATTTCTCCTTACATAAACAAGTTTAGTTTTTTTTAAAGATAGGAGCTTTAAAATGAAGAGGTATGACAATTCAGATCTATACATGCAGTCTTCCACGGTGACAATATCCATCATCAGCGATTGTAATTTGGGATCTCGGGGTTGTCAAACGTCCGCGCTTAACTTGACCTTGAAGGGTGGAAACATTCGACTGAAAACGGAAAAATAGTTCTGTAATACTTTTGAAAGACTTGGAGGAAGCTGAAATAGGAATTGTAATGTATTGTTATTGATTGCAACGGGCAGCTTGATTTTCTCGTCCCTTCGGACCCCAAAAGCCATGGTGTGATATCTCAATTGTATATATTTAACATCTTAAGGGAGGGAACACCCGAGGCCAGTAAAACAGTAAAAATAACTATGAAACAAATAATACTAAAGGTATGCTTATTCAGGCAACTCGCAGGATCAATAAAGAAAGTAAACACCCAGGACAAAACAGAAAAACAACAGGGACAGTGAGTGTGGGCTTACCCAGGATTTGAAATCACTGGAGACCATTACCGTGCAGAATCTATTTTTTCTTTTATAAGGACTTAAATAGGAAACAAACTATAATTCGTTCCCAAGGTGTCCACCCCCAAGGACAAGCTGTATTCACAACATTGATGTTTATCTCGTGAGTACGAAAATAAGAGATACTCACCATATAATTATCAAATAAATAATTGAAACCATCAAAATATAAAATATTGTGTATGTACTGTATCTAACACAACAAATATGGTTAAAAAAAATATTAGTTAATCGCTTACTAGACGTGACTCTTTGGTCACGTTGTGGGCCACCTGTGGGCTACAGTTGTAACAGTTATCGCTTGTCTTCATTTTAAACAAAATCAAAACTTTGGCGAGGAGTGTCCCGTTCCAACCTAGTCCGGTCCCTATCTGTAGGGCGTATGGTCCAATTATAAAAGACCTTTAGGGTATGAGAATCTTCATCATATCAAGGGGAGAGAAACTCGGTTTAGCAGGAGGTTTTTTGGTAGGGGATGGGAAAACGATTTATCTTGGCCCCTAGGTGTAAGACAGAAGAAACGGTTACTTGGTCAATGGGAGGCAGATGATATGGAATAAGACTTGTAAAAATAATCGAGCTTTGCTTGGTTTTGCGACCTTTATTTCCTCTTGAAGAAGCTCCTTGGCAGCAATTTAAGGATCTCGTTCTCATATTACGGATTACCATTGAACTGCATCTCCAATTTTGGGCGTTATGCTTCATTATGCCTAGCAAATGGGACATTGCATCTTGTCTACTCCCACCACCCTGAGAACTTGAAAGTTATTATACCTTCCCTCTCATGAAATTTTTTACGCCACACGCGTAAGAGATCTAATTTTTTCAAGCGTATATGACGGGCATATCGCATAAATATACAAACAGCGTTTAAGACCGAAAACCGCATCTCAGAAATCGAAAAGCGTAAGACAGATGGGAGTTGATTGGTGTCTTCATGACATCACCCCCAGAACGATTAATTCCGGTGTGTCCTAAACTATAAGGAAAGACCACCATGAACCTTTTAAGAGTTAACAAATTCAGCCATGTTATTTCCTGCTCTTGTACCATCCGCACAAGGAAGGGCAACGGCCCCACATCCCCACATCATAAAGCTCGGACCTAGTACTAGTGAAGTCTCTAAAACATTCACCTCCCATATAGCAGTAGTGTTTAATGGGACCATCTTTAATTTATTTACCGTCCTCAGTTGGTCCATGTTCCCACTATTACTACTATTTACCTTTCTTCCACAATTCCCTTTAAACCGAAAAAATCGGATGGATAAATGGAATATAAAGTAAGGACAACATGGAAGAAAACTATAAAGGGAAAGATTACTGGCTTCTGTTAGGCGGCGTCCGCTCGTATTTACTTTGTGGCCTCTTACTTTACCTTACATGCTTGAGTGGATTCTTCTTTTTCATGAAATTAATTTTGTTCTTTAGTTCTCCAAGTGTGAGACGCTCAGTCTAATTAACATTGAGTCGCCGTTCGAATTCCGCTAAATTAATTTTTTGCTATACCCGTGATAAACGGAAATATTGTCTTGCTCGATTTGTTTGAACTTCCGGGTCCCCCGACAATTTACCTAAAATAGCAGTTTTTAAAATTCCACAGTGTCTTCAACTATTTGATAAAATTCGAGATTCACAAAAGTTCTTAAACCTTTATTCACATATCTTTTTTTTTTTTTCTTTTTAAAAAGTAATACGCACTATACAATATCCCTACACAAAACATATACCACTCAACAGCTCCCCTTGATACAGGAATCCATAACACTACAACGGCTCTCCGGAGTGCCTAGCCTATGTAACTACCCCTATGAAACCTGTTGACCACAACCTCTATAAAGTGCCCAGCAACTCCGATGATGTTAGGAAAAATGGTTCCCTCCTTCTGACGGCGCAGATCAGTGGAAGAGCTTTTACTGAAGAAACAAAACAACTGACGAAAACATAGCATGATTATCACTCCAAATTTAATATGAAAACAAATACTAAATGTATGTTATCAGGACACTAGAAGGAAATAACAGAAGTAAGAACACCAGACAAACAGAAATTACAACACATACTGCATCCCATGACGTGGATTACCCCAGGATTTGAAACTGGACCTTCGTGCGCACAACCGCTAGCCATGCAAGCGAATACACACTATCCGCCCTGCCATATAAGCATCATTCTGCAGACACATGTGCCCATCCATCTTTAGTTGGGATTGTTCTTACCTCCTGGGTACTGACCAAAAAAAGGGCAGTGGGGATTCTCTAGAGTGCCATCTGACGTATCGGTTCTGGTTGCGGCGATCATTGTCTCTTACGGTGTTACTCTCCACCCACCCCTCCATTACCCAGTCAAACTTACACTAGATACGTCATTTATCGTCGGTTTTGGACTACCTGGCTTTTGTGGCGATTGTAGATCACAATTGCACTCATGACCTTCGCATCCATATGAAGTCCAAGACTGGAATTGGAACAATAGGAGTCTGCTTTTTTACAGCCATCTTCGTCTTTTCTTACCAAACCTGCTCTCTTGCTGTGAATTCCATCGATTTCATGGCCTGTAAAGTCTCAGCAGCTGCTGCTTTTTCGAGTGGCACAACATCTTACTTTGATGCCGTCCACTTTCGGTCCTACTCCATATGCTCCCGAGCTAGATTTGAAGTGGTCGAGCTCCTCGAAACTGGACCCTGTCTTCCCTCCTGCCTTTAATACTCTATTTCTATGTCTTCCTTTCTTCTCGTGGAGGATACCCCACATGGATTTTGTTTTAGAGCAGCTTACATGACCATCCTTATTCTTCTCCAGCTCTTCCTTCAATGCGATTGCAGGTTGCGATTGGCCGATGTGCCTCTGTTTAGCAAATCTGGGCAACATCCATCAGCAAATGCAGCTCTCGAAAATACAGGACCTGTCTCTTCTTCCAGTATCCCCTATCTCCTTTCTTCAGCCGGCGCTTGGGGGCCCGCGCTAGGTGGAAGTTCATGACAATCCTACAATACGCCTTTGTTGGCTGTCCATGTATTCTTTCAACACATTCTTCTGTAATAAAAACTCACATCATTCCTCGGTGGACCTCTTCGCAATTTTGTATCTGTCAGGATTGGTTCTTGATAAAACTCTAAGACCGAATCACTTCTTACTTTATTGACAAAGAATCTTGGTGCATCAAACTATTCTTCATTTTATAGAATGTGCTTTTGCTTGAGCTATTCTGCTCCCTTAATTCTGAGTTGCATCGACTTTCATCGCTTTCTTCTTCTAATCGTGCCCAGGTATTTGAATCTTGAAATTTCAGAAGAACATCTAACAGCGCTATCAGCGAGCGGATTGCTGTTTAGCATTTCATGTGTAAGCGCGGTCAGCCTCTTACAAAGTTTATAAAAAGTAAGTACGTCCAAAATTACCATTAATTCCGCAGTAGGCTACTTCGGCTCTGTCGGTCAGTCACTTTGCCACATTCACATTTTGCGCACTTTTTTCTATTTTCGACGTAGAGGTACATTAAAATTTCCGAGACCAACAGCTACTTGGAGTGCATATGTGCTTGAAAGCTTAGACCAACTAATTGTATTATTTTTACTATCGATATGTATCTCGCCGCGAATATATAGCCTCTAAGATGTGACGGGTGGTGCTTTAAACTCCCCAACAGAAAATCCAATGATATCTTCCTGTAACCTTTCATTTCGGGAAACGGATTTACATCATTCTTTTTTTCTTAAAAATAACTAAAATGTAAGTTTTTTAATAGTTTCTTCCCAAGACACAATTTTAATTTAAAGTCATTGCAGAAATTTTTCGCTTTCCAGGATCAAAATGATCAGATGCTAAAAACGCGAGAGTCGAATCGCGTCATTCACAGCGAGCTAGCGGACTTTAGATAGAAGCGAGCTAATTGCTAATACGTCGTAAACACGATAAACAACACACTAAAATTTAATAAAACCTGCCAGTGGTTTGGGCGGGGTGTTGTAGTAGATTAACTAAAATCCAAATGGGACAACACAAAACGGGACACTTCGGTCCCTAATATACGGCTAAAAACTGACTCTCGTCATCGAGAAATCATTAGAACAATCGCACCTGATTACTGGCTTCGTCCTTTACAAAATTAAGGCTTGTTCTCAAGCGAGTGCTAAGTAGGTAATGAATGAGTGAGGGAATGAATAGTAGTAAAACAGTGGTTTGTAATAATAAAAATATGAAATGTCTAACGTTCATAATAGTCTGAGCGTATTGGGAACATTTACCATCCATTAAACCTCAGCAAGTGGCACATAACACTACACCGTGTAATGGGTCCCGGGCACAAATCTCAAGTGGTTACCCCTTTATGATATAATGGGCTTAACAACTGTAAACAATAATTGCTATCAATCATGTATTAAACATGCATACAACTCTATCTTTCTCTTCATTACATCATCTAGCATAAGCATACAATAAATTTAACCAGGTCATCCTGTCCTATGGTGGTGGGGGGGGGCGGGGGCGTTAGTGCACTGGCTTCCTAGCTCGGTTAGTTCTATGGTTCGATCACCAGTTGAGGTGGGATTTTTTAAGACCGCCAACGGATCCGCGGGTTGGAACCACGAGCCTCATTGTCATTGCGGTACCCAAGCGCAACTCTGGAGGTAAGCGTGGCCGGGTAATGCCTGGCCATCATATGACCCATCAGTGTGCCGATGGTCAATCGAAAATATGGGCCTAACGCCCATATTCCCAAAATGCCTCTAACTGGGACGTGTAACTGGATCCTCGACCTCTACACCTCTGTCTATACCCGTATAAGCAGTAAAATTTTCAAAGGTTTTATCCCTTTCGTTTCTGTCTCCAGCCCAAAAATCTAGGATATGCATCAAACTAAGACTTTTAAAACATCAAACACACGTAACATCAAGAATCATATCTCAAATGTCCAAAATCGAGCACTACTCTTAGAAGGCCCATAGATGATGTTGGACCACCACTGAACTTATCCACCCTATACACCACGAGCACAGGTAGTAAGAAAAAAAGATAAAAGGTATCCCTTAGCAATATACTGCAGATGGGATGTGAAGTGTTATAGATTTCACCAATCCTAGGTTTCAGCATCGAGAAGGTGAGGAACCCCAGGTGACCAGTTCCCTTCCTCGCTTGCCTTTTCATTCGTAGATCAAAGGAGCAGTCAGGTAACCATTTATGCCTGGGTAGACTGGAGTGAAGAGTGTCGGGTACCGTAATTCGAACCCGACACCTTCTGCTGCGAGGAGACCAAGCGCTTCTTAAAACCACTCTGCAATAGACGCTCAATCGTTGTTACGTCATTAATACACTTTAGCACATAAGCATGCTCTGCTGTCTTGTAAGCGCTTGTAGCAAGTAGCTTCTGTGGGGAGGAATGGTGGCAAATATCGTTAGTCTCCAACAAGTCAAGCTGAGATGCTGCTTCGTTATTACATGAATTATTAAGGATAAAAGAAACCAATTACACAGATTGATCTAGAAGCCAGGCCACGATATTAATAATCATATAGAATCAAGAAGAGGATATACCAGCTTTTGGAACTGCTTTCCAACACACCGCATATAAAAAAATGTGTAATAACAACTTTTAAGAATGAACGCTCAGTCCCGTAGCATACTGCTGTCTAGGGAGTGAAATGTTACGATGACTTCACTTATACAAGTCTGTGCGCATTCTATGTCATAGGGAACAAATGGCTTATTCCACGTTACAAGGCTTTATTTTTTAAAAAGAAAAAAAGAAAAAGGAAGAACAAGACTTACTCGCATGTTATTTTTGGAGGACCAGCTTTGTCAAATTCTTAGTTTATCGTATTCACCTTGTGTGGATTCTTCTCCAATGGTCACAGTTGACCTAATCCACCTTCCAACACATTGGGGCCATATTGTCCCTTCACTTAGTCACATGATAATGGTCTACCAAAAACCTCCGCACTTCTGGACAGTGGCACACGGTGTTTGCTCCCACTCTTTATAACCTATAGAACCGTGCGAAAACTATAATCTCGACATGTATTAACCCCAGAACATGTGAATTTTCAAATATTATGAACGGGGAGAAAAGGTCCGTCGATTTGTCTACAGTAGTTTACCGGAACGACGCTATAAACTAATAATACATTTGTGTTTTGTTACATTATGAAAACACTATAATCGGTTTTAGAATCGGTGACTATTCAATAACGGCGACAAATTTACGTTAGAATAAAACTAAACATATTGTTCAACTTTGTTTGAAGTTAACTCTCGAATTTGTTATCCACCATCGCTAATACAGAAAGATTTAGTTCTGGTATCATTCATGACCTTGGACTCACTCTGAAAAGTCACATTGTCTTTAAGCATTTGTCTCTCCATGTCTTCTAATCTCTGTTCAAGTGTCCTAATTTCCATTTCCT
This sequence comes from Oreohelix idahoensis, assembly GCA_024509875.1. Lineage (NCBI taxonomy): Eukaryota > Metazoa > Mollusca > Gastropoda > Stylommatophora > Oreohelicidae > Oreohelix > Oreohelix idahoensis. Next base: position 90,774 of record JAMPIV010012228.1, on the reverse strand, counting down.
GCATTTTTGTATGTTGGTCTCCTCTGTTTCACTTACTCTGAGGATTTTCAAAATAAGTCAACTGCCATAGCTACTGCTACCCCAATAATACACCCAAAGGCGGAGTATAATCTAACTATTATAATAAATCTTACAACGTCACCTTTTCAGCTTCTTTACTCTATTACCCTATTTGTGAACGAAAATGAAGTTAATTGTTTTCTTTTCTCCCTTATTTCTGTCCCTTCTTGGACGCGTTTACTAAGACTGACAGGAGTGGTTCGGAGCGCTGATCTCTATCGGCGAAGGTTGTCGGGGATTATTCAGTTTTCTCACGGATATCGTACGCTACAGCTGTAAATGGATACTGTCTTTGTTCTTGAGTAAACGGAATGAAAATTCGCAGAGACCGGAGCGAAAACTGATCTACCCCAGCTTCTGCAACTGCTGGTCACTAGTTATATGTAGTCTCTACACCCAAAAGATCACTCCTGCTGCGATATTTTGCCCCTGTATTTCTTTTGATCAATGATCAGTAGTAAAAGGATCGTTGGTTAGTAATAGAAAAAATACGAAACTTTTACTGCTTCCGTTACCTGCAGTCCGTGAGCGTATTGGGAACATTTACTCCCATTAAAAATCAGCAGTTTCATAACTACTAATGTAAAGGGTACCCGGGCACCACAACTTTTTAGTGGGGAGCCATTCAGACTATAAATGAACTCAACAAATTACAAACAACCATATACCCTAACAATCTATATTAAAATGCAAACAACTTCAACTCATTCATCCATTCGTTCAATATCATCAGAACACCATAAGCCTACATCCTCAATTTGCACTCTATTATCTCGTTTATACATCGTCACTATCGGATCGTCATGTCTTACATACAATAATCGTCCATTCATGATCTCAATCCAGAAACTTAGTCAAACCCATCAAACACTCGTGTCATGCTCATTCATCAGTTCTGAATCATCCGTCATGATTATCCTGTTCATCATCCCCATCATAGTCTATACATCAATCGTAATCTCGTACATGTCATCTATCGTATTCATTTCAATATGTCATCATCAATTCATGGTTGAAAGACACATAGAATCCTTAAAACATTCAATCTTCGTGATAATCTCATAATATTTATTATCCAACTATCGTCTTTCATCCTCTCATCGTAGTCTTCATTATCAAAGTCCAACATCACTCCTCATAATTGTCTTTACATATTGATCCGCATCATCAGTCGCATCTAGAACATATTTCTTACCATCTGTCATCCTCCGTCACACTAGTCCATATCATAATTCATCCGTTTCATAGTTCACATTAAATAATCAACAGTCATCATCTCAGTATGTTTATTCAATATGTCATAAAATGTATTTTAAAAACAAAAAGGAGAGAAAACTAAGTATTCAGAGAAACAAGAAGGACGGAGAATATATTTGGTGTATACAATCTAAGCCCAGGTAGTTTACACGGGGGTCCTCATCTCAGTAGAATAAAAATATAGGACTACTGCATCGTTGCTGTTGTCGTAAAGTGTCAATAATTAGGACCCTGCTGTTCCCCAAAACAATTTAAAAAAAAATTGTGGGTCTCGTTTTGGCGAGATGCCCGTTCCTCAACATTGACACAAGGGTTCACCGGTTATCTTAGGGCACTGTCCCAAATACTATAGGAGTGTGTTTGGTTATGTTTGTTGTTGTTTAAACTAGGTGCTGCTGATTCTTTCGTTCCTGTTGCTGCCACACCAAAAGCTGAAGAGTCCTATTAATTATCCACTCATGCCAGCATCTTGGCCTTTTCTGTGGCATTTCTGACATTCCGAAAACGTTTGCAGTTGAATTCATAACGCTCAGTTTCTCCAGCCTTGGCTTGCACTTAAAGGATACACACAATCTACCTGTCCCCAAGCGAGGGACCGCAAGACAGCGCATAGAAAATAATGTTGCTTTTCAACTCGGAATTACAGGGGGATCCTCGAATATGCAGAGTATAAATACTGTGTTGCTCTGGTTTCTTGGTTCTCTCAAAGGAATCGTCACGTTCTACATCCCACTGAGCCACTTCTTCAGCTTCCCCTGACCTATCCCCATGGGGTTTCACAGTGAAAAATCCTCCCTACATGCAGCCCTGTGCCAAAAGATGGCTATCCCTGTACTTGTCTAGAATAGAATCGATTACTGCAATTGCGAGTGTTTCTCTCTTAAAATATAGGAACGCAATCACCGACTATACGGTGTAGCTCGAGGTAGGGGTCACACATGCATACAAATTTGGACACCTTCTGTTGTTTCTAGCAGTTGATCTCGCTGTTTTAGTTCACACAACTTTCTGAATGATGATTTGTCGTTGTCGGTGTGTCATCCGTGAGTTCACTGGTCTTGTGCAACGGGGCAAACTATACGTCAGTAGATTTTTGCCAGCACAGGAATAGTCTATGAAGAGTATTATGATATAAGCGTCTCTCTAGACAATTCGGTCTCGTTAAGAAGAGATATAAAGGACCCTATTCGAGATAAGGACAAGAAAGACAGGAATGACGAATTGCTTTTCCATAGACACGTGTTTTCTAATTAAATTGTGGAACAGAGTTCTGCTTTCCCCACGACCTTACGCTTCTGCCCTTAGGATCACCGTTAAAGAAAAACGCCCCCAACCTCAGCTGAGTAGTGAGAACTGGTTCATATTGAGTCTGTGATATCGTAACACCGCACAGCACGCGTGATACTCCATTAACAAAACTAGATAATGATCAAACGTTCGTTGGTTGGGTTTATTAATGAAATTATCCAAAAAGTATAGGGGTTTAGTATATGGTTTAGAAACGTGATTGATGGTGAAAGTGAAAGGTCGATTCACAACAAACACACCACCACAGATCGAGAATAATAAAATTCCAGTTAATTAAGAGTAATAGTTAATTAAGAATCGAACACTGGCTGTAAAAGTGACTTGCTTGATTAGCTTGTCGACCATGATTACGCGTTACAAAAATGGTTGCAGTTAACTATACAACAGTCCATGTCGTTTTCAAAACTGGCTTCGCTACTGGATATGACGGATTTCAAGTGTAGGCATACAATGGTCTAAAACGTTCGTTACTGCGTCTTATATGTCGAGTCGGGGTGCCGGTTATATTCCTAATGTCCGAGGGACGTTATGTAATGAAGACTGTTGTCTCGTACGGGACGAACGCTGACCGAAGGATATCTATGTATAATTCCTTCACTGATTGCTGTATATCTCTTTAGTTCGTGGAACTCAAACCAGTTAATAGTTGTCATATGAACAAAAGGTTGTTGTCTAATCTCCAGAGTGGTACTGGCCCGACCAGACTGGATATCTACCAACGAACCTACACAGTACGTGATATGCTATAGACTATTACCTTGGCATATGTAGTCGTGATTCATAAATTAAATTATTTATATTATATATACTTATATCTATACTACTATATATTATATATATATATATATATATATATATATATATATATATATATATATATATATATATAGTATTTTATATATATAGGTCTGCTCTACATAGAATTGCGACTTAAGAGGCGTGTTGCCCTTGCTCTATAAATATGCCGACCTTCCTCTTTTGAGATCTTTCATCGCTTGGTACTTCAGATAATAATGATCTTTCGAGTGATTTGGATTGAATTTATGATGACTACTGTATTGAACTTTGTGATATAAATCTGTAGTTGAAACTTCGTTGAGCAAGCAGTATATGGTGACGAAAATGCTGCGATACATCTTTCTGCCTTGTGGGTGACGGGGTGAGGACAATATTCCTTTTCTAATTGAGGCAACTGAAAGGATTGTCATATATGGCAAATTCCTGACTTAGCCATAACCAAATGTTCCGTTTTTGAAAACTTTCACTTTCTGGGTTAGGGACGTCAGGGACACGTTCGGCGTGTAGGAACCAACACAAAATATCACCCTACTCAGGGACTTCTGATGGAACTGAAGGGAACACACAAAAAGTACCCCCCCCCCCCCCCCCCCCCCCTTCGTAAGTTTTTCACATTTACACATCCCCCATGGTTGACTTGCATTTAACACTACTGCTCATTACTTCGCATCTCTCTCTCTCTGAGTTCCAATTCTCCTAATTGATGTTAAATATCTTGTGCATGAGAGAAGTGCTTTGAGAGTGTGTGCGCTATTGGGGTGATCTGTGGATGTTGATGATATGGTGGAACGTGTCGTATATGAACTATTACTTACCTACCTTTCATCCTATCCATCTTCTAGGAATAGAATCTTCTCGATTTCTTTTTAATCAGTTATGCCCAAGAATTATTTGAAACCCTTTATCTTTCGCTACATCATCACTGTGTGGTTGAGGGGTTAATTAAATATAAACAAAATAAGAAAATGTATTAATAAACTATAAGGACTCTTCTAGCAGAGTTTCTGTCCACTGGTACTGGTTCCTGTCTCTGTCCCTCGGACTGACCACTTGTAGTTACTGCTGCAGCTATCCAGAGGTTTTTCATGGTTCCCCTAAGAAAAACATAAGCGACACTCACATAAGCGAATTTCCGTGCATAGAGTGGATTCTCCATAATGGCAGCTCCGAATCCATCACTTTAACATAATTTTGAATCAATATATAACGTTTTGCTTATTTTCCAATGTCATACGGAGTGTCTCCTTTCACGGCTCCCCACCTACAGTTATCTACTGTCATACGATGTTATTCTGCTCAGGTGTGACCAAGTTAATTTGTGAAGCGATTATTACAGTCAATCCTGTAATCCTGTGTCCTAAAGACAGCGCACAAATTTAACAGTTTGCGATAATTTATGGATGCCGGGTTACAGGAATTCCGTTCTGTTTTAACAACATTTTCGTTCTGTTCCTGCCAACGCTGTTATAGAGTGCCGTCATAATTGTTACTACACGACCGCCAAGTGCAGGCTGGGCAGATTTCTATTACTATTTCTTTTGTATTGTGCGAGGTACTCTGCTTACAAATGATGAAAATATTTACACTCTCCCTCCTCATGATAGTCACAGGGGAGCTTTCGTTTCACTCGTGCATTTTTTCGAGATTTTGAGTTACGCTTTACCGGTCTCCACTTCGAGTGTATATTGCGTTGGAGCGTTTACACGGTGTATCGCTGAATATGATTTTGGCGTGGCGCTGGGCGATTGGTTTAGCCGTTGAACGTTACAAGCAGGTTTCCGTTTTGAAGGTTTTTGTGAGTCTCATGCTATAGCAATTTTTTGAAACCTTTCCTGCTAAACGTCAACGAGATTCGGCTCTCGAGCCCGGTCTTTGCGACCCGTTGGCTTATACTAGTAAACTTTCTCATCTCGGTGGTGACATTGTTTCCTTGATTTTGCTATTGACCAGGGAATGTGTTCAATTGTAATCCTTCAGTAATGTCATTAGGCAAATTTTTCAATAATATCGCACCCTAAACTTGTTTCAAGATAAGGATTCCAACTCCCTCAGCAGCAAAATTGGCAAAATGTTTCTCCTTCCTTTCTTTGTGGAGATCGGCGAAAAACGCTTGCGGTAAAATGGAACGGGCTGTTAAGCTGATACGCTACCGCGTATCAAGTGCCTCTGCTTGAGAGCGTCTATTCATCTTCTGGTTCTGCTCGGGGTTTACTTCTTTGTAAAAAAAACTTCGTAAGGCACGATCCCTTTAATCCTTGGAGAAAGTTTACCCCGTACCTTCCCATATGCTTTGGGGCCGGCCATACGAAGCAGAGCTGTTCGCCTCATGATCTATCCAAGAACAGCTTCACATTCTGTTTCACTTTCAGCCTCGCAAAATTTTTTCCATTGGGAAAGTCCATTGCAGGTGTGAGTTGACGCCCTGCTTGACCATGCAGAGGCTAGCGGTTTGTCAGGATCGATTGAAGCGTTAGAGGGGAGAAGCGGCGGGCCGATTCTGAACAATATAGTTCTTTCCAACGCGCGCAAATACATGAGCCCGTATCCTTCTCCGATTTCTTCCTCTTTGTTTTTTTATTTTCGGCCTTTATGATATGATATTACCTTCTTCTTCACTCATTTTCCCAAACCTCTATTAGTGTATTTTAAAAGACCATCTTAGTTTTAGCTAAAACAGTCATTTTCTATATTTCTGTGACAGGTTGTTACTCACCTTCCTCTCCGTATCACGTTACACTAGTCTTCTGGGTTATTTACATTATATGTCTATGATCTCGTATTGTATTACAAACAAACCAATACAACCTAACTGATACTACAATTTCTACTACACCCAAAGGGCCGTACTATTAATTTATGAAGTAATGTAACTCATCTAACTGGATAGCCCCCCTTTGTATCTTTGGATTTTTGACAATTCCTTATTTCTGCTGAATTTAAAGGTCTCATACTTGTGAGTAATCACTCCAAGTGATAAATACTACCTGATTCTCATGCCAAATTTCTCACACACCATTAACTCACTACTCTACATGGCCTGTTAAATGTAGAATCATTAATTAACTTGAGGTTAAACTGTTCACTAAGCGTAATTTTTATAACCCTGAATTATAAATTAGTTGACAGCAATGTTTCTGTTTACTGTTTACTTTTAAAATTAATAATTGTTCTGTTCAGATACTACCCAGGAAGTGTCCGTTGTCACTAGGGCGTTTATTAAAATTTATAGTTCCACAGTATAGCACTAATAGTTCTAAGATATCCTTACAGTTTCTGTGCAGCAACAATTTACAGACAAGGTTTCCTGTCAAGGTCACTGTGAAAATAAAAAGGGGGAAATCAAGAAAATCTAAAATAGCAAGGGGAACGATAGATTACTAATAATTGTCGGCCATTGAAAAATTGAAAATATAATTAATAGTAGGTAAGCTTGACAGCTGCTTACTAGGCGGTGATGGGCAACTAGTGCATAGGGAACGTGTGATCAGTGAGTGCGCAAGAGAGAATAGGCAGAAGGCACAGGCTGAGTCAGTGAGTTCTTCACTAAGTAAACCAACACACACAGTCTCTTCTTGTATTCTCTGGCGACAATTATTACTCTTTTGCAAACAATGTGTTTTGTCACTACTACAATTACGTAGCCGGTTAAAGAAAGTTAAGTGTAGATTAGTGATTGAGGAACTTTGGTACGTCTGAACTCGAACAAATCAATCCTTTCGAGGTTAACACCAATCTATTTCAATTTAGAAATGATAAATATAATTCAATCCAAGGATTTTACAGCATCCCTTAATAATTAACCAGCATTATCACGAAATAAAAAAAAACAAAAACTCAGCAACACAATCTGATGATTCTTAATAGAAGAAAAAAAAAATCATTACGACCCAATAGTGCAACCAAGGATTCATGAATGATGGTTGTGTTAGTAAGGTTCCCGGCTAGGCCTGCATTTCGATCCTTCTTGCTGGAAAAATTTGTGAATATACTCGGATCTCTGTGTGTATAAAATGAAATGTTTGTTCCTTTGTTTCCTCTTGGTTGTGTATGTTGGCAAACCACCTATTATATTATCGGGGTCTCTATTGGGACAAAATATATCGTAATCCAATGCCATGTAAATTAAACTTCCACTGATTCGAATAAGGTATCCACAAAGGGCACAGAAATCTGAAAAACCACGATTTATATAATCCAAGATTGGCTGGGGTAACGACTCTCACTGTTACGAATAATGTATCCCACAAAGGCCACAGATATCTGATACACGATTCCTTTATTCAAATCCAAGAAGGTGTGGTAACGTATCCACTGCTTGATTGCGGATACTCCACATGATTAACGAATTTTCTGCTATAAGGCTGGGATGCGTTGGATCTTTTTGGCGAAGTGGATAGGGTCTAAACATGGGTTGGAGTATGTTACGGGTGATGGGTTCGTCTGAAGGGTATAATATCTTGGTGTTGAGTTAATCGTTCTGCAATTAATTGCGATGTAATTGAAGTAATTGAAATGATTTGAAGGGAATCTATTGTGGGACTGGGTGGACGAGGTACCTATATGGCCCCATACTGGACACAAAGGTAACCTCTTCTTCAGCAAGTACGAGACAAGACCTTGTAGCACTGACATAACAACTCCTTGCTTAGACAAAAACAAAATTACATGTTGTAACTATCTACTTCTGCGCATGCAACCATGCAGATTACAACAGAAACAATTTTAGAGCAGTGTCAAACAGGCGTCGGCATGTTTTGATTATCCCATGCATGAGTCTCGTTCCTAAAAATTAGGATGTACTGTCCATTCTTATACTACATTACTGCTTGCTAGATGAATGAAATTAGCATGGCCACAGTCCATGGTACATTCTTTACACCATTAACCAAGGGACTGTTGCCTTCATCCCCTGTCAGGACCAAGTTCACATGAGCCGCGGTCCGAGCTAGAGATAATAATCCTGTTGCTTTTCCACAGTTTGCTTTTCCTGTTCCCGCGTTTCATTACATAAATATGCTCATACATTAATGTTTACATAATACATTGAAAAACGTAACAATGATCCATTGAAATTACTGAATGATAAAAAAACATTTGTAACCATAACACTCGCTTCTAATAATTCAAAGCAGTGAAAACTTAAATGAATTTTCGTAAGCATTGTATGACTACATTACAAGATAAAGGAAACACCGTTTATATTATAATAAACTATAAGACTTTCACCATGATAGTAATATTATCTCTCTTTAGTCTTTCACCCTTGATAATAATACTCTTTTTCATTAGACTTCCCACCATTGAGAGAATATTACTATTTCATTATCATTTATGATTTAAGCTACATTTTCCTATATAACTTGGAAAAGCGAATACATATCCGCTCCGGAATAAAATTAGTCTGTTTATCGTTATAATACTTGGAGGGCACCCTTTGTCGTGTTCTGTTTAACCTCAAGTCTCCCTATGCAATAGTTTGTTACTTTACAAGGCTATAAGACGTCGCGTCTCTCATATTACAGTATGCACTGATAAAACAAGGGATGTCTAAAAAACTAGTTTATTAAGGGAAAAGAATTGAGAAGGGAATTATCTTCTCGGATTTACCCGCTACATTTTAAACGTATCCCACGATTAGCCAAAATAGTTGTCGCCTCTATTGTCATGTCACTCTGTAACGTGCTTGTGGTTTACGGAGCTTCAGAAAGGTTTAACAAATGAGGACAGGAAGGACAGGCCATAAATTTCTAGACAGCCAGCCGTCTGGAAAATCCTAACTGACCGTGTAGGAGTATTGACCGAAGCTCTCAAACTGGGTTTAAGGTTGCGTGAGAAACATGTTTTTTTTGTCATATGAATTACTTTGGATAGACAGGGAAAATAAAAGCACTATTACCAGGTATTCGGACTAGAAAATTTCAAATAGGCACAAATTTATATTCACTCTGCGGACACTTACTTATTGACTTTTTCTTACCTCGGACATCTGCATGGACGGATTGGTCTGACATCTGGGCTAGTTCGTATTACAAACTTTAGCCAGATAATAGCCTCAAAAGACCTGCTATTGTTGTTTCAGGTTCATTTGACAAATTCGATTCATACTTTTGTTATATTAAATCAGCAAGTATAATTACTTGACAGGTCATCACTCTATCCAATTCGTATAGTAATGTATTGTGTGGGATCTGAACGGCTTTTCTCATTCATTTTTGTCCACAAGTCCTGTTGATATCAGTTTTAAAGGAGTAATTAAGTTGTTCTTAAATTAAGTCAATATTATTTTTTAACTCTTTGTTGATTTGCACTCTATCATCTTGCACCATTTATTTTATCTTTTTTTTATGTGATTATTACAACATACATTCGGTAAATAAAATTTGCATCTTTGGAGTTATTCACTTTGTTATATATCTTATTGTGCTGTTGGTGGTTTAAAGTGCTTCTACTTTTATTTCCTTCCGACCTAAAACCAGAAAGTGGGGGTCCTTCTTGTATCTTTCGGGATTCCAGGGTGAATAGCTCAGTCGCTGGAGTTCAAGAATACCTTCTGAAAAAATCGTTTTGTACTTCTCTATTGAGGATTTCGCCTTCTTTCATTCATTTTTGAAGTTCGGTCACTATAAGTAGGCACTTCATACTTTCGACCTCATATTACCCTATAGGGGCCAAGGGAATTTTATCTCCCACATTTCGAAATTTGTCATTTGGAACAACAATGCAAAAATCCACCTTGCGGACCACATTCTTGATATAAGTGTCTGCTTTCAAAAACTTCGTCTATGTTGATCGCAAAAGTATTTGTATAGTTTCTACCTTCTCTACACAACAGCGTAGATTAATTCTCCACACAGGGAGACCAAACAAGCAACGCTCTTAAAATCTCCGATTAGCAACTTATGACTTAGTTTCCTTCTGCTCCAGTACTCCAGCTCTACGCGAAGCCCCAAGTCTGAAATTATTAGCAAAACCATGGTCGTCTTCAACTCATAGAATGTGTATTATTGGGAAAAGTCAACTTTTCTATTCGCCTCCCTTCATCGAGTCCTCGGCTATTACCGCGACAGATTCATTAGCGTTCCAATACGAGGTCGCGGCGTTATCAGCTTCAATGGACTTGAACCTTAGCAATACAGAGATGCTTAACCGTCCCAAAAGTTGATCATTACACTTCCAAGCCTGATCAGGTTTCTGTGATGAAGTTAGTAACTCTTCACCATACACATCTTTATTGTTATAATACTTGCTTGGTCGACATGGCATTTAAGTTAGCTGAATGTCCAAACACGATGAACATGTGGACGACGAGTTATAGAAAGACAACAATAATACATGCTACTCACAAGTTAAACTAAAACGGAGTAATATTTCATCGAAACACCCGAAATACACAATCTTGTTAATCTCGGTGTTATTACCACGTCGACCCTCGAGAACGTTCAGGCAATGAGCATCATACTATAAAAAAAAAAGGGCTGGGGGGGGGTGCGATGTGGCGGCACGTTTTGCACCGGCGTCGTATAGCCAGAGTACGGGGTGCAAGGTGGCGTTTTCGAGCGCTATTAGACTAGTCGCTTACAGTTTAATTCAACTCCTATACTTACAAGTAGTGTTTTCTTTATTTGAAAAAAGACGGGTGTCAATCATGTGATGATCCGTCCTGGGTGTCAAGTACTTCTTAGGGACGACTATGGACGGTCAAGGGCAAGGTAATTCTCACCGTAGATTCTTGTCGGCTAGGGTTGTGAAGTGTTTAGACGACTTTACAATTATCTTATATACCACAGCATTATGGAGTTTGGTGTGGGTGGGATCATTTGTGTAATTGTCTTCACCTTCGTTCCCTTTTAGCCCTTCTCTATACCCAATAAGCCTAAGGCGTGCCAAACCAAATACATGGAGTATTTACTGGTAGTAAACATCATTATAGTTACACAGCTCGACGGTGTTGTTCGAGGTGTTGTCGAGGTCGTTGTCACGTGCTGGCCTATCAAAGTATGTATACGCCGCTTAGGGACAGCGCAGACTTCGCTGGCCTTACGGGCAATGTTTCGCCGAAATGGAAGATAGGTGTTTTTTTCGCATCCAAATGATATCTTCTAAGGCATAATTAGAAGATGGCAAAAACGAGAAACTGCAGTTGGTGCGACAAAAAGCTGCAGGTTACCAATGATTTGCAGTTGTGCAAGAGAGGGACATTGATGGGCAATGGACAATGGATCCAGGCAACAAATGGAGGATTGAAAGCTGCCGCTGCCACACTAAGTGGCGATTGCTATTTAGCGGCAACCACCTCAGATTGGGCGAAAAGAGAGGCTCACACAAGACAGGCCAGAGGTGAGGACGAAACACGTCGAAAGGAGCCCCAGGACAATAAGCAGGCTGAGGGCTGCCCAACTCAAAGGGGCGCATTCCCCATAGTCATGTTAATGACTGAATGGGGCTATTTACTTACTTATTATTATTACATAGTTAGTCCACAGTTGGACATGTTTACAGGACTCTATTTAAGACCTTCTAACTCAAAAGTAAGTCGAACCGAAGCTGCGGTTGCCAGATTAAGTTTGTTTCTTTACGAAACTATTAATATAATTATGTGTACGTTTATTTTCTCAATCTGTTATAATCATGGTAAACTTTACAATTATTTGTACTCTCATGTTAGATTAAATGAGGGCCTTCTTCAGAGACGGCAAGAGGGGTAACGTGTGCCATAAACAAAAGTTGGAAACCCCATTTCCCTTATTCTCACGCTTGGGTGAAGACGAGAGGGAACTGTGAGCAGTCAGTTTGTCAAGGCATAACTAATGCTCACTGGTTAGTTAGTAATCTTCACCGAAATGGATGGAATATAGCACTGTGTTAATTTCTTCGGGAGGATGGCAGGGGGGGGGGGAGGGGGGCGGGGGGGTAGGGGCGTGGGGGGGGTTAGGGGGGTAAAGGGGGGGGGCGGGGGGGGAAGCCGGGGGGGTGGTCGGGGGGTTTACATGGCGGGGGGGGGGGTAAGGGGGGCCGGGTCCTGTACAGGGCGAAGTTAGGTTAGTATAGAAATAAATATTAGGACTAACATAAAGGGTACTGTTTTCAGGCAATCATAAGAAATAAATAAGTAGAACACTAGAACCAACAGAAAAACAACAGACGAGAGCTGGGCTGGACCCAGGACTCGAAACCCAGGGTCCTACACCGTGCGTCAAACCCAGCCTAGCTATGCAAAATTATGTGACGTTATATGCTCCCACACTACCGGCGTGCGTCGTAGTAATTAAAAGCCGAGTGACTATGAGGGCTGGAACCTTCATATAGAAAAATTGTACAGAGATATCGATGCCCAAGACCATGCAGTTTTCCCTATAAGGACGGAGCAATTATTTGGTCGGCTATCATCCGAAGAAGTTTTCAAAACTATAAAGAAGATGAGCAATTACTGGGAATTGCAGTGGTACAATGACCAAAAAACAAACCACCACAAAACAAAAAAAAAATAAAACTTAAAAAAAAAAAAAAAAACAAAAAAAAAAAAACAAAAAACACAAAAAAAAAAAAACAAAAAAAAAAAAATAAAAATAAAAAAAAAACAAAACAAAAAAAAAAACAAAATCGCTAATGACAAATGATCCATATGGGCCTGTTAATTTTAGTTCCGGGTAATGATGTACGAAATTACATTTCAGGGGCAGAGGAAACAATCATTAACAACTCATAGAGAGTTTAACTAAAGAGCGCACAATATGTAAAATTAGTTTTATAAAATTTACAAAACTTCATCGATGGCTGTGAATATCGGTTTTTCAAAAAATAATTTTATAAAAAACTGATATTATATTTATCGTAGAGGTGAACTAACCTTAAAAAGCACTGACAAGCTGGAATTTATGAAATTAATCTTAAAGTGACTTTAAATGTCTTCTTTTTTCTCAACATGAAGACAAACAAACGTAACTTAATTTAAAAAAAAAAAAGAAACACAAAGAACAGACACAAACACAACACTATCTACATTACTCTAGGGTATCGTTTGCTCTTACGCGACTCACACAATCCTCAGAAATTAATGGGAGGATTCTCCATTTTTTCTACCCACCCCTTCTTCACGACAGGACATAAGCAACCATGGTGATCGACATGAGATATAATGCTTGATAAGAATAGTTGATTATTGGTTAGGTTCTATCGCTGATGGACATTAGTGTACTTAGTGACTTGGGATCAGTTTTTGATTCTGTGGTCTGACAAACGCTTTTAGAGTCAAAATTTAATAAATATAAAACTCTTACGTACACACACATTCTAATTAATGAATGCTCTGGTATACAATTCTTAAAACCACTTCAAGCATGGTACAGGTGCTAAGTATTAAAATATTCAACAACATGCCTCCGCTGGGGACAGGTTACTTGTATTTGAATCGTGAATGCGCCTCGCAAGAAGTTAAAATTGTATTTTGATTCACACTACAATACCAGATTCTTGATCGGAGAATCTATGTCTACTTGACCGCTGTTGCTCCCGCGGTATATCCGCTTTGGGAGTCTCCATTCTACTGCATAATGACGTATACTCCAAGTTAAAACATAGTTAACATAAAAATCGGATGAGCTTATGTTGGAGCAAGCCATGCGTTTATCCGGATAAGCAACCCAACCGTTTCTTGGGAACCAGAATTTCTGCAGACGCTAGGTACAATGTATGCAGAAGACCCCTGCAAGGCGTGGACTTATCCATGCAGGTACATTGAAATCTCCGAAAAATATTCTCTTCATGTTTCCCAATTGTTCTATTCCTTCCACGCCACCCCTCAACTTATAACTCGAAATGGAATTCAATTAACGGACACAGTTTCCACATTAGGGTCACTTATAAACGTTGGTATGGTAAACACTTTTTTACACATGGGAAAAACTGCCGAAAATTTAAGGACGAATACGCACACAGCACTAATGGGGTCCACATACCTTCCAACTTCAGAACATCATTCAAGAAGAACTCTCATTGTCTTCTTTCTAAATGCTGCGTTTTATATCAACACATGCTGCAGGTTTTCACGACGCCCGGGTTTGCCGGTGGTGTCGTCCTTTTCTTCCGTTTGTCGAACTCCCAGCAGAACCAGAGCTGTCATTTGTTCTTCCGGCTCCCCGTTGGGGCCAATATATATGCAGTGCAGTGCAATGTTGTGATATTCGTGTGAGGAGATACACACGCCCTTGAAGCATCAATGAGACGACCAGTACTACGTTGTGTTTTTGCACAGGTGTTTGCCCATGAGAATGAAAAAGCGTCTCGCTTGTTGTTGTGCATAATGTGCTAGCAAGAAGGCATAGATTCTCGGAAACATTATATTATGATATAGAGGAGATGTTATTGAACGTATTATTATTTGGTTTTTTGTCAGTGGGCTCTCTCTACAATTCGCTCTGTTGTCCATCACCAACTCTCTTTCTTATCACCTAACTATCTCTCTTGCTTCTTCCCATTACCAACTCTCTTTATTTTTCTCTCTTTCTCATTACATCGTGTTCTTTTATATGGTTTTGGTATCTTAAACCTGTTATTATGGTTTCTCTACTTTTCCTCCAGTCTATGAAGTATCCGTATTCTTGCCTTCAAATGCATTTCGTTAATTTCCTCTGGCATATCTTTAATAAACAATAACATGGATTATTTCAGTTAGAAAAATTAAAAACAAACACTCATTGTTCCATCACGCTCTAAAATTCCTATTACACCCCTACTCTTTCCCCATTTTCTGCATACTTATGAAAGAAATATTCCTTCGTCAAATTTTCCAGCTCACTACTTATTCATCTTTTCTCTAAGGGAAAAACAAAAGCGAGATAGCACACCACGGTCACAATATTCACGCCACATGCTTTTGGTGCGGGGAAGATACGCTTGTTTGTCTGACCTGAACTGTAGAGTTGTATTTCCTTGTCATCCATCTATTGTGTTGTTCCACTGTAGCAAAGTGTGCAAAAAACACGCTTTAGCTTAATAGACTGATTAGAACGAAACAGAGAATACGAATAAATTGGGATGGTTTTTCGGCAAGAGAGGCAAAAAAGGAAGTGCCTTTTGAAACTGTATGTAAACAAAAACGGAAACCACCGCTGTAACTAAGGCATTCTAAAAAATAGTAGCGGTCACGACATGCGCGTTCGTTTATGTTATCAGAGAGAAGCCGGATAGGGAAAATCCACAAATGGCGAAAGCAAAAAGTGTTTTGAAAATTTTATATAATTGATTGGCAAAACTGTAAAGGCAAGTGAAAAATGTCATTTATTAAAAACTGAGCTCAGCAGAGAAATGTGCTACTACATTTTCTGTGTGCACTAGGTTAATTTTTTTTAAAATGTCCAAAAAATTGGAGTCACTTTAACCCGCACGTGAAAATTGCCATTGTTGCTGCAAAAACTCGTGGTTTTTGCAACACGCCCCACTAGTTCAAAAGGTTGAAAAAAAGTGAGCTGAATTTGAATTGCACGTGAAAAATGATCATCGGTAAAGAGTGTTCACCGTTGGTATGCAATAAAATCATGTATGACAAGTTGTCGAAATGATCACCTGCATTAGCCATGCCACCAAGGAGAAGTCTCAGCACTGTATAGACGTGTGGTCGAGCCATGGCATGGGATTCAGGATGGTTTTCAATCTGTTCGTCATGTTGCAAAGACGTTTAAGCAGTTGTCGCTCTACTCTACCATACAATTGTCGACTTCTTGAGAGATTTGAAGCTACCGGACATTTGGACAATCGACCCTGCTCACGGAAGAATTATATAAACCTTTGTCCAGTAGTTCTTCGTTCATAACGCTATGTGCTATTATGATCTTATTGGGTTATAGATTTTCACAGAAGGGATATATGCAGGAATGGAATGGAAATTTCACTAAAGGAAATGTTGGAACTGAAGAAAAGATAGTATGTATATATTAAGATATTTGCAGTTTTATTTGACTTTCACATCAATGTCTAACTATGTTAGATAAACTTTATAATAATTCGTAGTAAATGACATGCCATACCCGATTGTAACGTTTAAGTATATGTCTATGGGGGAATGCGCCCCTGAGGTGACAGCCCTCAGATGCTTATTTTCCTGGTGCTCCTTTCGACTATTTCTCGCCTCCTCTGCTTGTTGTGTGAGCCTCTCCTCGCCCAATCTGAGGTGGCGCCGTAAATAGCATCGCCACTTAGTGCGATCGGCAGCTTCATCCTCCCATGTTGCTGGATCCATGTCCAGTGCCCTCATATCTCTCTTGCAACATCTTTGAACCTCAGCTGTGGTCGCCCAACTGTTCTCTTGCCATCTGCTAATTGTCCGTAGAAGATATCTTTTGGGATGCGACCATCTTCCATGCGGCGAACATGGCCAAGCCAGCGAAGTCTGCGCTGTCTAAGCAGCGTATACATACTTTGAAGGCCAGCACGTGACAACACCTCGACATTTGTCACTTTATCTTTCCACGAGATGCCGAGGATGCGGCGTAGACACCGCAAATGGAAGGTATTGAGCCTTCTTTCTTGCTTAGCATAGGTCGTCCAGGTCTCGCTGCCATATAGGAGTGTGCTGGTGACGCAGGCATTATATACCGCAGCTTTGGTCTTCATTGTGAGTTTAGAGTTTCCCCAAACACGCGATGTGAGGCGGGCAAAGGTAGCTGCAGCTTTGCCAATGCGGCCTGTCGATTTCTGTATCCAGTGAGAGTTTGTCATTGATGGTAGACCCTAGGTATGTGAAGTGGTGCACCACTGCCAATTCATAGTTATCGATAGTGATAACTGGTGCAGCATCCCCATCCTGACTCAGCACATTCGTTTTCTTTAGACTTATTGTGAGGCCAAAGTCCTTGCATGCTTTAGTGAAGCGATTCATCAAGCTCTGAAGCTGCTGTTGGCTTTGAGTGACGACTGCAGCATCATCAGCGAACAACAAGTCTCTTATAGTGACCCTTCTGATTTTTGTTTTTGCACCGTCATGTAAAAAATAAAAAAAAATTACCACACAAAATACACACACAAAAGAATAAAATTCCCTGGCCAGCAGAACAAAGTAGTGTGGCTGTATTTTAACTACGTCAGTTATCCACTGAATGAAGGGCGGACATTCTTCACCAAAAGTCCAGTCTTTCATAAGAGGCTTGGAATCGAATCTTTAAGAGGGTTGTATAGGTTTACTAATCGATTATTGTATGTGTAATTATATTCAATTTTATTTCAGATATTAGGTGTGTCTGGTTGGAATGTGGTTTCGGGACTTGTGGCGAGGCGGTTTTATTTTGGCTCTTGGGCATCAGTATAGTACTGACAATTACAGAAATCGAATTTCTGCAGTAAATGGGTGTGAAGTCCCTGTGTATGAGGATGGACTACTTGGTAATCACAATATTAGTTACGGCTGTGTATGATCTGTTTGTCGTTGATTTTCCGTTAGGATGAATAAGACATAGGTTTGGGTCACTTCTGAATAGGTTTGAATAGGTGATAGACTCAGTGAGAGTTAGTGAAAGGTAATAGAATTTCCACACACGTGAGATGATAGATTTGATATAGTGGCTGTCTCTGAAAGCGAAAAGAATTCTTCTCTCTCTCACCTATCTTCTACAACAGTTGTTACAGCGTCAGACAGACTACACCAATATACATATTACGTATATTTCTATCACTCACAGGCACGCACATACAAGTGACGACAGGTAAACACACAGACGTGGGAAAACTATAACAATGATATATATTATTTAGAACGAGCTGACCAAACACGATTATTAAGTTCAAGAGCGATTTTAATATCAGGAAAAATCGGCTCACAACATCAAAGAAAGTACATCAAGGAAAATACATATACACATAGTCATAAAAAATCAAGGAAATGTTGCAAGGATGATAGCCCCGTTATAGTGTTAACTCTAGGTTTAGCCCGGCCCCGTTAAGAGAACAGATTATGGCGCCCGAGTCACAGATACATAGGGTTTGAGTCTAAGAGTTGCCTTTGTTTTATCTCGTAATTATATGCACAGAGTTTGAAAAAAATCTGATTTAACCTAAGACAAAACACAAGAACTCTAGCCTTAGCAACAAATTATGCACATTTGAAAAAAAAATTAGGGCAGCAACAGGGTGTCAAAGATAACATAGTGAAAAATATCACTCAAACCAGCGTACACTCATTCATTCCGCCATGGCTTCTCATACTTGTACTCACGACTTTGCTTGCTGCCTCTTGGAACACATTGCTTGTAGATTTTCACACAGACTCAAAAAATGCAGTCTTCTGCCAAGAAGTCCCCAGTTCCAAAAGACGTATTTAACTTGGAGTCTCCGGGAACGACTACTTGGGTATGCAAATTTGTTCAAATGTCTGATTAAGTCACCTAACAATTATTCCAGGCGCGGGAGTTAGCAGAGCACAGTGTCAATAGCGTAGGTTTCTAAAAAAATGATGAATGTCAGGTCGGTGCCTTCCCTCAGTATAGGATTCACTTTAGTCACACCACAGATTTGTCCACAAGATATAATCTAGTCGGGAAATGATTGTTAATATTCACGCCAACCAGGCAGCAAATTATATAGAGTTTCTAGAAGAAATTAAGTGCTGGCTCCAAGGTCCAGTATTTATCATTACAGTCTTTGAAAACCCGTTATAGGGATATTAGTATTTCTGTCTAACTTGCACCGTCAGATCAGTGTTACTTGAGAAAACCCACGTGGTTCAAAATAAGGACTGTCTATTTCTTCACAAGTATGGAAACTACTACTAGGTGCTGGTAAAGTTAGGGTCACCCAAAAACTTTCACTGTGTGGAGGAAAAATAACACATATAATATAATAAACAGAATCTGTACTGGTTAAAACTTACATTTAAACTTGCAAGCAGAGAGCTTTGCTTATCATTTAAACTTCCCGTGACGTAAGTTATATTTTAAAATCAGCAATCCTCATAAATTAAGAAAACACGTGCGTATTCCGTCACCATTCATGAGGCTGGATTCTAGAGTTTATACGTTAGTTTAGAAAAATACACTCGACTGAGTATTAGCAGTTAAATTAAATTTATAAATAGCTACAATTGCCGTTATAAGCTAGAAATTTTAATTTTATTCTGCTTTCCACTGAATGCTTCCCTAGAAAATATAATAGCCTACCACTTTATTTCTCTTCTGCGCTAAAGAAATAGATTAAAATGAATTAAGCGATTTAACACTTTAACACTCACAAAATCTATATATCTATCATATTAATTACCTCAACCACAGAATTACAGGTAGTCGCACAACTTAAGAATAAAAATGCTGAAAATATTTCTGGAAGTCTAGAAGTTCGACAAATTGCCGAAACAAACTGAGATCTTCGCTAACAGCTATTCTGTTTTCGAGCGACCTATCTACTGTGGAGTCTATGAGCGAGAATGAAATTAAAGTTTCAAACTTGGCCAATATCTTAAAATCAGACAAAGGGCCCAAACTTACTTCGCCAAGCGAAATTATCTCCCCTACTCCCAACATTTACGTCCGCTTAACGCGTGTCGTAACTGTCACCTACTGACCACGATGTACGCGTGTCAGTTTCAAATCCCAGACAGCCTGACTCCATTTCAGGGCAGTTTTCACACTACAGCTGACCATGGCCCAAGTGAGCGCCGTGTCAGTTTGGGATTTTCCAGACAAATGTCTGGATACTGACCGGTGCAGATGTAAAGTATCACACCTCACCGGGACTAATGCCGAGAAGAAACTCGCGCGCTCGGTGAGAATGTAGACGATTTGCTACGTCTTATGTTCAGCGAACCGACTTATCACGCCTTCTGACGCCCTGCAGCCCTGACATCTACGTAATATCGTCCTAGCGCGATTCTCAGTTTAAGAGAAAGGAAAACAGGTAAAGTTTGCGAATTATATGAAAATAATATACGCAAAACGAATGGATGAAAAATATACAGGAAAAAGGAAATACAGAGATAATAAAGAGAGAATTTGGTGAAAGAATAGGAAGAAAATGTAGGAAATTAAATGAATATAAACCCTACGTGACAGAGCCTCCCCCCTTTAAGATATGGAAGCACTCCATGTCTACGTTATGGAGTTTAATTTCCTATAACCGTAGCTTCGGGGTGTCTGTCTTCTTCCCTCTCATCTTCCCCCTCCATCTCTGTCCAATTCCTACTCAAGTCCACTCCTCAAAGTTTCCTTCCCCCGGAATGTCTCCCATGCGCGCTTGAAAGAGCGTCGCCGCTTCTGACATTTTTGAAAGATTTCCTGTGATAGCGGTGGAATATCCCTGCCACTATCATCATCTTCGTCAGTTTTGGCGATCGTCAGGAGATGGTCGGAGGTTGGCACTGGTTTTTCCAAGTATCTCTTTAAGAGATTTAAATGGAAAACCTTCTCCTTTCCTTCAATAGAGATCTGGTAGTTAGCCTTAGAAATCTTTTTCAGGACGGTAAACGGCCCTTGCCATCCGATCTTCAGTTGGTTGTTTCTCAGTAGGGAGTAACACCAAAACTTTCTCTCCTGCTTCCAGTTCTCTCTCTTCCGCGACTTTCCTGTATCGGTTAGCGTGCTTTGTGCGAGCTCGCTTAAAGTTAGTCGTTGCTAGGTCCCACCCTAGTTTCAACCTTTCCTTTAAAACCGACACATATTTACTTGCTGAGACGACTGTCTCATCCGCCTTCTCGTCTGTCAGAGACTGAAGTAAGGCTTCAAGCGGGCCCTTAATGGGTCTGCCGAATAAGAGTGTAGCTGGCGGAAATCCTGTGGAAGTATGAGGAGATTCTCTGTAGCCAAATAATGCTGCAGGAATACAGAGATCCCAATCTTCAGGTTTCACTTGTGCCAGCTTACTTAGCATCATGGTGAGGTTTCCATTAGCACGTTCCACGAGCCCATTTCCCGCCGGAGTATATGGCTTAGTGTGGATGTGTTGGGTCCTCAAGATCTTAACGATCTCATCCATCAACAGGTTTCGGTATGGAGATCCATTATCCGTCAACACTTGCTGAGGGAATCCCAACCGAGTGAAAATCTGCACGAGGGCTTCTGCGACATGCTTGGCATCTGCGCATGTTAGCGGGATAGCTTCTGCCCATAAAGTGCATGTATCGACTAAGGTCAGGATGAACCTGTTCCTTCTTTTAGTCCTTTCGAAAGGCCCTAAAATGTCGATCACAACCCGTTCGAATGGTGTTCCCATTATTGGCATTTCACCCATGTGGACTGGGGGTGCCCGTTGCTTGGGTGGCACACGTTGGCACTGGGCACAGGATTTGACATATCTGATAATATCAGTATTTACTCCTGGCCACCAATAATGAGTGGTTATACGTTGGTTTGTGGCGTTCTGTCCCATATGTCCGCTAAAGGGAAGAGAGTGCCCCATTTCTAGGATTTGGCTTCTGTACTGTTTCGGTACTAGGAGCTGGTTGTAACCTTGGTCAGGCTTGCCCGTTCTCCGATAAAGTACGCCATCCTCAGAAAAAATGTCCCCGTGCTGTTTGGGTTCCTTAGCCATGGGCAGTTTCCTAAAGCAGGGTGCCAAAGTAGGGTCCTTGTATTGCGCTTCTTTAAGTTCCATAGGTAACAAATTTGGCGCAGGCTCCCGTTCCTTCTTGGTTTGCCCTCTTGTAGTTACTGCTGCCACAATCGGCTCTTCCGGTTTCCCAATACACACGTATCTCCCGCCAAGTATGACTGGGTAGATGGGATCATCCATAACAGCCGCTTTGATCACACCTCTGACAAAGTCAGAGTGTATCTCCACCAATGCGATGGGAAGCGCTGTAGGTGCATCACTCTTACGAACTCCACAAAGTTTGACGGTCTCTCCTGTCTCTTGACCGGGTTTAACCAGGTTTCTGGCAACAATGCAATCGTAAGAAAGCCCCGTGTCAAATAAGCAAGAAGTTTGAGAACCGTTCAAAATAACAATACCTCGCGTTGAGGGTCTATCCCCAAGAGGTTGGGAATCACTGTCAATAATTCCGCCTTGCGAGACTGTTAATAAGCATCCGATGCGTTTAGGCTCGGTGTGCTCGGTCTGATCATATGTCCCGTGCTCAGGGGTTCTCCCTTTGCCACCTTGTCCTTTCTGGCTACGCTGCCATGTAGGGCGGTCGGGTTGATCAGACTGTTTGGGGTGGTTGGGGTACTTGTTCTTGTAGAACTTGGATTTTTCAGGAGGGGGGTTTTGAGGTCCAGTTTCTCTGTGGTTGTTTTGGTTAGAAGCCTGAGAAGATTGCTCTAGGTTATGTTTTCGAAAATGCTCCTCTGTCGGTTTCCGCTTTGTGGCCGGTAGTTCAGCCAGCGCATTGTGATAACGCTCAGACTTTTCCAAAATGTCTTCAAGTTTTTCTGCCCCCTGCTCAGCGAGAAATCTCCGGGTATCAGCAGACAAAGTGTTCTTTATTTGTTCAGTTAGAACAAGTTCCTCAAGACCTTCATAGGTAGAGGGGAGCTGCGAAAGCTCAAGGCACTTTGTTAGATATCCCTTAAGACGAGATGAGAACTGGTGAAAAGTTTCAGAATTCTCTTTCCGGCTGTTGCGAAACAGTTGCAAAAACTTGCGAGCGTTCATTTCAAAGCGCTCCAGTAACGCTTTCTTCAACACATCGTAGTCGTCTTGTTGGCTACTTTCCAGCTTAGAATAAACATCATAAGCAGAACCTTTTAGGGCCTGGGAAAGTTTCATATTCCAACGCGACCTCTCTAACCCGTACAGAGTTGCAATTTTCTCAAATTTTTCTAACCATGTGTCAATCTTCTCATTTGGACAAGGAAAAGATTCAAGAGTGAAAGACATAGCATTTAGTTGAAGAGATTGAGTGTTAGCAGGGTCAGTTAAGGAAGAATGAGGAGAAGACTCTCCATTGCTGGAGGTAGAGGCAGCACCACGGCTTTGGAACTCTAGAGTCTTAAGCGCCAGCTCATGCTGTCTCGTTGCTCTTTTCTCTTCCTCATGCTGTCTCTCCTTCTCTCGTTCTCTGCTGTCTCTCCTTCTCTCTCTCTCCTTGCCCTGCGAATTTCCATTTCCTCATCCATCTTCTTCTGCTGTAAAGCCGGTCTTCCATCTTCTTCTCTCCTCTGCTTCTTTTTTTCCCCTTTAGCTTCAGCTGCTTTCCTCTCCGCATCATATCTCTCAAGTTTGTCTCTGACAAAAGCTTTCGCTTCCTCTCCTTCCAGTCCCTCCTCTCTCGCTTCGTCCCTGAGAAGTTGTCTAAGCTTTGCCCTCTCGGCCATATTATGTCAGTGACTGAGACTAGTGGAGAACGAAAATAGGAAAAAGGATACACTGGTTCCTACCACTTACGAGAAAAAAAATTACCAAAAATCAAAAGATGATATCCTTAACCCTGGGATACCTCCTCCAAAATAAAATCTAACTATCGCTGCTATTATCGGCAATAAAGCACTCAATGCAAAACACGACTACGCCAAATAAATGGTAGTTAAGATTACTTCTGAAAAATAAGTTGCTACAGTGGAAAAGCAAAAGAATATTGCAAAAATTAAAGAGAAAAATAATCCCTTAATTTTTAAAAATCCACTATAAGTTCGCCCCTGAAGTCAGATCGGGTAAGGGAGGGAATTAATCTGGACAAAAAGTCCGAAACACACTCCTTAACTTAGTTCAAACGCCGTTCTGCCTCAGTACCCAGTGAATGTTATACACTCACCACTTTACCAGCATTTAGTATTACAATCAGCAGTTAACATATATCCCGACAAAATCAACCTGTAACCAAAATGTATATTATTCAAAGATGCTGTGGAAAAAAAAACTTATTAGTTTGTGTGGTCAGCACGCCCGTAAACAGATCGCTAGTCTAGGGGGTAATATTTTTTTTTTTTTTAAAGATATAACAACTCTAAAGACATCACACTCTTACTCTATATCAGAATACAGAATCTTAAGTCCAAAATCCAGATAGACGAGTCCACGTTTGTCGTACTCGTCTTCCTATTCTAAGTTCAAAGACCGGAAACGAGCCCTCATTTGTCGTAGATTTCCGATAGGAGAATTAAGACTAGGTTTGGTCCCTTCTGAATAGGTTTGAATGGGTGATAGACTCAGTGAGAGTTAGTGAAAGGTAATAGAATTTCCACACACGTGAGATGATAGATTTGATATAGTGGCTGTCTCTGAAAGCGAAAAGAATTCTTCTCTCTCTCACCTATCTTCTACAACAGTTGTTACAGCGTCAGACAGACTACACCAATATACATATTACGTATATTTCTATCACTCACAGGCACGCACATACACGTGACGACAGGTAAACACACAGACGTGGGAAAACTATAACAATGATATATATATTATCTAGAACGAGCTGACCAAACACGATTATTAAGTTCAAGAGCGATTTTATTATCAGGAAAAATCGGCTCACAACATCAAAGAAAGTACATCAAGGAAAATACATATACACATAGTCATAAAAATTCAAGGAAATGTTGCAAGGATGATAGCCCCGTTATAGTGTTAACTCTAGATTTAGCCCGGCCCCGTTAAGAGAACAGATGATGGCGCCCGAGTCACAGATACATAGGGTTTGATTCTAAGAGTTGTCTTTGTTTTATCTCGTAATTATATGCACAGAGTTTGAAAAAAATCTGATTTAACCTAAGACAAAACACAAGAACTCTAGCCTTAGCAACAAATTATGCAGATTGAAAAAAAATTAGGACAGCAACAGGGTGTCAAAGATAAAATAGTGAAAAATATCCCTCAAACCAGCGTACACTCATTCATTCCGCCATGGCTTCTCATACTTGTACTCACGACTTTGCTTGCTGCCTCTTGGAACACATAGATTTTAGATTTTCACACAGACTCAAAAAATGCAGTCTTCTGCCAAGAAGTCCCCAGTTCCAAAAGACGTATTTAACTTGGAGTCTCCGGGAACGACTACTTGGGTATGCAAATTTGTTCAAATGTCTGATTAAGTCACCTAACAATTATTCCAGGCGCGGGAGTTAGCAGATCACAGTGTCAATAGCGTAGGTTTCTAAAAAATGATGAATGTCAGGTCGGTGCCTTCCCTCAGTATAGGATTCACTTTAGTCACACCACAGTTTTGTCCACAAGATATAATCTAGTCGGGAAATGATTGTTAATATTCACGCCACCAGGCAGCAAATTATATAGAGTTTCTAGAAGAAATTAAGTGCTGGCTCCAAGGTCCAGTATTTATCATTACAGTCTTTGAAAACCCGTTATAGGGATATTAGTATTTCTGTCTAACTTGCACCGTCAGATCAGTGTTACTTGAGAAAACCCACGTGGTTCAAAATAAGGACTGTCTATTTCTTCACAAGTATGGAAACTACTACTAGGTGCTGGTAAAGTTAGGGTCACCCCAAAACTTTCACTGTGTGGAGGAAAAAATAACACATATAATATAATAAACAGAATCTGTACTGGTTAAAACTTACATTTAAACTTGCAAGCAGAGAGCTTTGCTTATCATTTAAACTTCCCGTGACGTAAGTTATATTTAAAAATCAGCAATCCTCATAAATTAAGAACACGTGCGTATTCCGTCACCATTCATGAGGCTGGATTCTAGAGTTTACACGTTAGTTTAGAAAAATACACTCGACTGAGTATTAGCAGTTAAATTAAATTTATAAATAGCTACAATTGCCGTTATAAGCTAGAAATTTTAATTTTATTCTGCTTTCCACTGAATGCTTCCCTAGAAAATATAATAGCCTACCACTTTATTTCTCTTCTGCGCTAAAGAAATAGATTAAAATGAATTAAGCGATTTAACACTTTAACACTCACAAAATCTATATATCTATCATATTAATTACCTCAACCACAGAATTACAGGTAGTCGCACAACTTAAGAATAAAAATGCTGAAAATATTTCTGGAAGTCTAGAAGTTCGACAAATTGCCGAAACAAACTGAGATCTTCGCTAACAGCTATTCTGTTTTCGAGCGACCTATCTACTGTGGAGTCTATGAGCGAGAATGAAATTAAAGTTTCAAACTTGGCCAATATCTTAAAATCAGACAAAGGGCCCAAACTTACTTCGCCAAGCGAAATTATCTCCCCTACTCCCAACATTTACGTCCGCTTAACGCGTGTCGTAACTGTCACCTACTGACCACGATGTACGCGTGTCAGTTTCAAATCCCAGACAGCCTGACTCCATTTCAGGGCAGTTTTCACACTACAGCTGACCATGGCCCAAGTGAGCGCCGTGTCAGTTTGGGATTTTCCAGACAAATGTCTGGATACTGACCGGTGCAGATGTAAAGTATCACACCTCACCGGGACTAATGTCGAGAAGAAACTCGCGCGCTCGGTGAGAATGTAGACGATTTGCTACGTCTTATGTTCAGCGAACCGACTTATCACGCCTTCTGACGCCCTGCAGCCCTGACATCTACGTAATATCGTCCTAGCGCGATTCTCAGTTTAAGAGAAAGGAAAACAGGTAAAGTTTGCGAATTATATGAAAATAATATTCGCAAAACGAATGGATGAAAAATATACAGGAAAAAGGAAATACAGAGATAATAAAGAGAGAATTTGGTGAAAGAATAGGAAGAAAATGTAGGAAATTAAATGAATATAAACCCTACGTGACACTGATCTCGAAACAATAGTAGAGAGGAGACCGACATAAAGTGCCACCTCTGCTGTGTAAATAACTGTGATATTAAAAAAACAAGGAAACAGATTTTGCTTAACAATGATAAAATTGACACGTCTTCAAATACAATTTCCTTATTATTTATTTAGTATATACACTATCTACTCTTGTGCTGAAGGGTAAATGTTGAAAAATGGAATGTAATGGATTTGTAAGTTTACATATGATTTACAAATATTTATATTTATATAGATATGTAAATGAATATTACAACAAGTTTTCCAATTATAGGAACAAAAAATTATATCAGCTGTGCTGTTATTCAATTATAGTACATGTATCAGCTGTGCTGTTAATTAAGGATATAACACTTATCAGCTATGCTGTTAATTTTGTCTCTTGCTATGCTACTTCACGTTTTCTTCATTGACTTAGATTTTGCTCACAATGCTGACAGAAATGGTACTAATGTGTACTCATCTCTCTAAGGTCTGTTCTTCTTTGGTTGGTTCACACAACATCGGCTGAGTATCGTTCCTTTAGCCCACCCAAGACTGAGGGGGACCAAATATGTAGAGTCAGGACAACCTCTATGCTCCTGTGGAGTTCCAGGCAGCTGGATTGACGACCCACGATCTCAGGTTTTAGGACACGAATAAAACCCTCTAAGATTCAAACAGGCCAGTTTTTGACGCGACTTTAGCGAAGCAGGCTGCAGGTCGATGCCCTCAGGTAAGCTATAAATCAGTCGGTCGGTATCTCTGGCGTCGTGTCGGTGATGTGTGATTATGCATAAAATCCGCCCGATTATATAGGTAGGTGAATTCTTAAGCAAGGCTTTCGGTTGGTTCCTGGCGGAGCAAAATGATTGGTTTCCTCCGGTTTAGTCTCAAGCGCTGTACAGCCTAATTTTATTCAGTTTTCATCCGCCATCTTGCGTGAACAAGATGGCCGTTAATTTATTCTGTCTCAGAGACTGGTGAACGTTGCTCGTTGATTGGTTGAAGCAAATATGTATCTCGACATAGTGATTAACAAAGTAGTGGGTTACACTCGTTTCACGACATAGCCCCCTCCTTTCCTAGCTGTGACTTGTCATAGCTGACGTGTAAACCCCTGCTGTGGTTAATCCTTTTGCGTCTGTCCTTCCAGAGTACTAGGGTGTCGACTTTAAAAATCAGCTCCTACATTGTCTCTTCCCGGAATGTAATTCACGGTAAAGGAATAAGGCGCCAGAAGCAGACTCCACCTTAACAATCTCGAATTTAGCTTTTTAGATGCAGCCAAGAATGTTAAAGGTTGGTGATCGCTTTGGACAATGAAGTGTGTCCCATACAGATAAGGTGAAAATTTGTTGATGGACCAAATTAGAGCTTAACATTCTTTCTCTATGGTCGAGTAGTTCAACTCAGCTGCATTCAGCTTCCTACTGGCGTAGGCGACTGGTAAAAGTACTTCCGGCTGGGCTTTTGATTTCTGCAAGAGAGTTGCACCAATCCCTATACTGCTAGCGTCCGTCCTTAATACAAATTCCTGTGTGATATCGGGTAGCGTAAGGATAGGTTTGCTGGTGAGTTTTGCTTTTAGCTCTGTGTAAGCTTTTTCACAATCAGCATTCCATTGGATTTTGTCAGGCTGTCCTTTCTTCGTTAAGTTAGTTAATGGTGCATACAGAGAGTTAAAGTGGGGTATGTACTTCTGATAGAACCCACATAATGACACGAATGATCTCACATCTTTCTTCGTTTGAGGTCGGGGTGCCTTCTTTAGCTTCTCTATATTCTTTGGGTCAGGAGACATATGACCTGTAGAAATAGTGTGACCTAGGAATTCCAACTCCTTACAACCAATATAGCACTTGGTTGGACGTGCAGTCAATCCAGTTTCTCTCTGTCTGGGTTACACTCGTTTCACGACACGGACATATTGTTTGTGTAAATATGATTGCTGAAGATTGGAAAACCTAAATTGTAACCACCACAGTCCTTGTCAGGGCTAAATATAACCATTCTGGTTTTGTCTATGTCTATAACCTACCAGCAAGACCAGTACTGTCTTGGCATGTAGGTGAGAAAGACAAAGGTTGCATCATGTCCATATATTCATATCGCTTTAATTATTCATGTATTATTATATGAGACAATGTTTTGCAGTAGACACCAGTCTGTCTCACTATATCTAAATCATACAAGGCCACGTATCATTTATCATACATGCAGACATCTGATGACACCCTCATCTCACACACAATAGGATGTAATAGGTCTCCATGACATTGCCTAGCCACTTGATACTCCTTGTTCCAGGATCTATAGTCAAATTTCAAAAACCCTGAAGTCAAGTGGACCTTCGATCCCGGTACCTAACCATAACAGGAGCCCAGAGGTTGAAGTGTTTTATAGCTTTTTTCCCCCCTGATTGCTGGGATTGGACTGAAGTGTGACTTTCAGAATACAGTGTTATGTGTCAACCCATATCTGGACAAGAGCTGATTCAAAGCTGAGTTACATAGTGACTATTCAGGTGGCAAATGTGAGACATTCAACTGTCAGATGATGAGAAATTAGGGAATAGAATAAAAGAGACAGACTAGTATAAATAACAACAGCGAGAGAACATTTTTGGTTTAAATTAACTTTAAAGATCCCATGGGGACTTTTTTTCTCTAAGTTTAAACTTATAATTATATTATCAACTTGCTGTAAATACAAAACCATAATAACCATCGTCCAACACTCACCCTTCATTACCTAATTAGATAGATTTAAATAATAAATTATGAAATTGTACTCAAGTGACTTGTTAAATTTTTAACTGTTTAAGTTGAGTTACTTTTTCTGATTTTATTACAATATCACATGAGTTACTACAGCTAAGGGGGCAAAGTATATTTCTGAAGCCTTAAACTATTGTTTAGCTCAGAGTATTCGCAGCCGTAGATCACTTGTGATACCAGTGCTCTTCTTTGACACTGGGACTTCATACATTCTGGAGAGAATTCTATTTCTTCTCTAAACAATATTTTCATACAAGAAAAACTTTACGCTACATCCACCCCTGTGTTACCGGCGTCCGAAAGAAGAGCAAAGAATAGTAACACTGTTCCCTACCATGCACGTCGTAAAAAGCCACTGAAAAACCAGGACTATTTCTGCAGTTGTTCGACTAACTTTATTTTCAACCATTTTCTCCCAGTGCAAATCCCTGCGAGTCAACTGCGATTCAATGAAGAAGAGACAATGGAAGAATAAACTACTGTTCCTGTAAGCATTTCCTGTGACGCAACACATGAGTTTGTGTATGTGGCTGGCAACCTCATGTAAAATAAACAATCACAGAAACCACTGCTACAAGAGAACATGAATGCTCTAGTACAGGCTTCTTACAAGGTGGTTAGCTATAGCCATGGCTCTGTACTTAATAGGGACCAACAAGGTGAGATGATGATGATGCTGATGATGGACGTGGTGGTTAGCTATAGCCATGGCTCTGTACTTAATAGGGACCAACAAGGGGAGATAATGATGATGGACGTGGTGGTTAGCTATAGCCACGGCTCTGTACTTAATAGGGACCAACAAGGGGAGATGATGATGATGCTGATGATGGAAGTGGTGGTTAGCTATAGCCATGGCTCTGTACTTAATAGGGACTAAAATGGGGAGATAAGGATGATGCTGATGATGGAAGTGGTGGTTAGCTAAAGCCATGGCTCTGTACTTAATAGGGACCAACAAGGGGAGATGATGATGATGCTGATGATGGAAGTGGTGGTTAGCTAAAGCCATGGCTCCATACTTAATAGGGACCAAAAAGGGGAGATAATGATGATGCTGATGATGGAAGTGGTTAGCCATAGCCATGGCTCCATACTTAATAGGGACCAAAAGGGGAGATAATGATGATGCTGATGATGGAAGTGGTGGGTAGCTATAGCCATGGCTCCATACTTAATAGGGACCAAAACGGGGAGATAATGATGATGGAAGTGGTGGTTAGCTATAGCCATGGCTCCATACTTAATAGGGACCAAAACGGGGAGATAATGATGATGGAAGTCGTGGTTAGCTATAGCCATTGGCTCCATACTTAATAGGGACCAAAAGGGGAGATAATGATGATGCTGAAGATGGAAGTGGTTGTTAGCTATAGCCATGGCTCCATACTTAATAGGGACCAAAGAGGGGAGATAATGATGATGCTGATGATGGAAGTGGTGGTTAGCTATAGCCATGGTTTCATAGGAACCAAAGAGGGGAGATAATGATGATGCTGATGATGGAAGTGGTTGTTAGCTATAGCCATGGCTCCATACTTAATAGGGACCAAAACGGGGAGATAATGATGATGGAAGTCGTGGTTAGCTATAGCCATTGGCTCCATACTTAATAGGGACCAAAAGGGGAGATAATGATGATGCTGAAGATGGAAGTGGTTGTTAGCTATAGCCATGGCTCCATACTTAATAGGGACCAAAAGGGGAGATAATGATGATGCTGATGATGGAAGTTGTGGGTAGCTATAGCCATGGTTCCGTACTTAATAGGGACCAAAAAAGGGAGATAATGATGATGGAAGTGGTGGTTAGCTATAGCCATGGCTCCATACTTAATAGGGACCAAAACGGGGAGATAATGATGATGGAAGTCGTGGTTAGCTATAGCCATTGGCTCCATACTTAATAGGGACCAAAAGGGGAGATAATGATGATGCTGAAGATGGAAGTGGTTGTTAGCTATAGCCATGGCTCCATACTTAATAGGGACCAAAGAGGGGAGATAATGATGATGCTGATGATGGAAGTGGTGGTTAGCTATAGCCATGGTTTCATAGGAACCAAAGAGGGGAGATAATGATGATGCTGATGATGGAAGTGGTGGTTAGCTATAGCCATGGTTTCATAGGAACCAAAGAGAGGAGATAATGATGATGCTGATGATGGAAGTGGTGGTAAGCTATAGCGATGGCTCCGTACTTAATAGGGACCAAAAATGGAGATAATGATGATGCTGATGATGGAAGTGGTGGTTAGCTATAGCCATGGCTCTGTACTTAATAGGGACCAAAAAGGGAGATGATGATGATGCTGATGATGGAAGTGGTGGTTAGCTATAGCCATGGCTCTGTACTTAATAGGGACCAAAGAGGGGAGATAATGATGATGCTGATGATGGAAGTGGTGGTTAGCTATAGCCATGGCTCCGTACTTAATAGGGACCAAAGAGGGGAGATAATGATGATGCTGATGATGGAAGTGGTGGTAAGCTATAGCGATGGCTCCGTACTTAATAGGGACCAAAAATGGAGATAATGATGATGCTGATGATGGAAGTGGTGGTTAGCTATAGCCATGGCTCTGTACTTAATAGGGACCAAAAAGGGAGATGATGATGATGCTGATGATGGAAGTGGTGGTAGTTTCAACCCATGGTGTTTGTGTCAGCCTTCGGTGTATGTTTATTTTTACGCGATATCACGAGAAGCATATTCTTATTCGTATATTCATCTTTCCCTGCTCTGAGCTCAAGAGAATGGAACACTATAATTTTGTTCCACCGTGTCATAATGTCCGGTAATAAGCCAGCAACTCGTAACAACCCATTGTTAATTAATTCAAATAGTAAATCCTTCACACTGAATGTTATAGATAGAGTTAATTGTTTCTAACACACTTAAGGACCGTTATTTTACGATCAGTAATTGAACATCCGCTGTTAAGGCAGTCTTTGTCAGTCAATCAACCTGACCAATCATGTGACAGAGTTCTGCCCGTAGGCTTTATAGGGTGCTGACGGAAATAACCGACCTCGTTGGCACGATGCTGGCGGACATTCACGACAGCTTTCGCTACAGTGAAATGTGGCTCTAAGCCAACAGATATAGGCATTAACTAGGATTCAGACAGCTCTTAAGTGTACACTGCGAGATAATGATTGAGATAACGTCGATGAGTAGGGCAACAATTTCTGATGGCTCCTTCACGGACCGATACAGACCTAACCAGATTAAGACAGGAGTTTGGCAGATTAACACGGGAGACAATTTCCCTGCCGGTTCTCCTGGGGATTACAATAGGAAATGCCCGTAAAGTTGACGTCGACGCCTTAATAACGACAATGACAGAATGAATGACTTCGAGCGTTACTGCGAGGGTCTATGAAACTATTGACGGTTAATTAAGCTGCTATTATTTCCAGTCCTGCCTTTTTCAATATGCGAATGTGGACCCGTAATTTCCACCTCTCGCCCGAAATCTTGTCATGGAACTTTCCTTTCTCAAAATTGTGACGGGTGTATTGTTGGCCTCGAAACAACATGTAGATAAACGGTACGGAGGTTTTCCCGAGACTTAGTAATCAGGGACCCCCTTTTAAAAATTCATTAGGGAATATACGTTTGCCACCCCACCCCCGCATCTTGGTTGTAACATGTATTATGACTCCCCTTTCAGAAGTACGGAGACATCACTACACTTAGCTCCTCACATAAAGCTGCGCCACAGCACTTCCTACGAAATGTAGTGATGATTTTTGTAGTAATTTATTCCTCATGATGAAGTTGTACTGTGCTATATTACTCACCCTTTACAACATGCATCTGGTGAGCAGGGGTTCGATTCTTTCTTTGTCATATCACAGACCCCCAGGAAATCGCGCTGGATAAACTTTGATAACAAATAATCGTTGTCTCCTCACAGTATTCACTGTTCTCATTTTTTATAATAGAGTTAGACTCATGGTGGTCGAAGAAGTTACACATTTTCATAAATAGGTGCTTGTGGTGAATAGAAGGAATGATATGGTACGGCAAGGCCACCAACGTGCCATTGATGATATGAAACCAGACAATTACCAGTTTAACTAGATATGAGATGAAGGCTTTGGCGATGGGTTGTACACATGTTGAGGAGACCTGTTGATAACATTACCAGGCAGTCCTTGTTCTGGAAATCCCACAGCAAGAGAGGTAGAGGTTGATAGAAGAGCACATGGAGAAGAGAACTAGAGACAGAAATAAAGATCATGAGGAACGAACGAACGAATGAACGAACTTTATTTTCAAAGGGTTAAGAATTGGGCACGCAGGCCCGTCTGACATTCTGCTGTGCAGGTGCTGAAAGAGTGCAAGCAGGATCAGGAGAAGGAAAGACCTGAAGCTGATGACACGCGACAGGAGGAGGACTTGGCATGTGTTTGTTGAAGGCCTATGTTGACACGTGACAGGAAGACTTGGCATGTGTTTGTTGAAGGCCTATGCTCCTTGGGGAGCTAAAGAAAGTTGAACTGAAATAATTATACGGTCCGTAGACACTGTTCGGATGCCTTGCGTCCTCGAACACTTTTTTATGGTAAACTTCCTTCTTTTTCTTCTTCTTCTTCTTCTTCTTCTTCTTCTTCTTCTTCTTCTTCTTCTTCTTCTTCTTCTTCTTCTTCTGCTTCTTCTTCTTCTTCTTCTTCTTCTTCTTCTTCTTCTTCTTCTTCTTCTTCTTCTTCTTCTTCTTCTTCTTCTTCTTCTTTTTCTTCTTCTTCTTCTTCTGCGTTCACCCTCAGACGCTGACTTGATTATCTTCAAAGAAAGCAGTGGTCAATCCGAGGATGTTGGTATTCCGCTCTGCTTAATTGTAATTCGTGACGTTATCATCAAGCGAAGTTCCTTGCACTGTTTCAATAAGTCTGTAGCTCAGTGCATGCGATTTTAACCGGCATTTCTGTCGGGTCGCCTTCCTTAGCCTTTGACTGTCCCCAGCCTACCTGCAAGGCAGCAGATGTGTCTCTCTTGGTCTGGTCCCTACCCTTCGACCTGTCTGGCTTGGGAGATCCTGCTGGTAGCTCTTGGGGTCATGGGGACACAAATGCTTCTCTACCACGACACGGTGGAGACATAGTTTATGATAAATTGTTTGAGACCACATTTCTCTTTCAGCGAATTGTTACAAACGACACCCTCCTCTTGCTCTTCAAAAGTACAAAGAAATAACACTGACAAACAACATTTTTCTTTCTTATATAAGAATAAGTGTTCTTAGGTCAGTTTCTTGCGCTGATTTCAAATCTGAAATCCGTTTATCTCTATCACATCGGGTTCTTAAGATATTTGTGAATAAATATATTTTTGGGAAACCGTTATTTGCTCCGTTTCATTTTTACTATATAACTTATTAAAAATTAATAAAAAGCAACATAATTCTACTTTTTATACTGCTAAAAGATGCATGACATATGTTACGCGATTTTTCAAATAGTTACTGTATTTTGAAATAATTCTGAGCAAAATATGGCTTCTAGAAGTTGTAGAAATTCGGCTGATCTGTTCTGTTACGTGTGTGGATATTTTACCGATCGTGTTCACCAGAAAAACTTTACACCATTACTAAAGAAAGCATATGAACTTTATTTCGATTCGAAAGTTGATGATGCAAATAAATCTTGGAAGCCAAATGCAGTTTGTTCGATACATTGGCAGGTTGGTTACGAAAATCGCCGAAGCATAAGTCGATGCCTTTTGGAGTGCCAGTAATATGGCATGAACATACAAATCACACTACTGATTGTTACTTCTGCTTGACAAATATCCATGGTTTCACTTTTAAAACTAGAAAGTCTGTGGTTTATCCAAATATTGAATCGGTTTCGAAACCAGTGCCTCATGATCCAATCATGTGTCCGATCCAAGTACCACCAGAACAATATCCGCTGGACGTGAATGAACCATCAGAAAGTGATAGTTTACCTGCTTTAGAAACTAATTCTGACTCAGATTACATACCGGTGAATGATGGTGTTTACTTAATTAACCATTCAGAACTTTCAGATCTAATACGTGATCTCGCTCTTACCAAGGACAAGCGGAATTACTCGGTTCGCGACTCAAAGAATGGAATCTTTTAGCGCCCAATACTCCGATATCTAAATTTCGTCATAGACACAGAGAACTTGTTCAATACTTTGAGATGGATGATGACATTTGCTATTGCAAAGATGTAAACGGTCATGAGCACATAGTCAACGAATGGCGATTTTTCATCGATTCTTCCAAGACTAGTCTAAAAGCCGTGTTATTGCATAACATAAATTTATTTTCATCAATTCCAGTCGCCTACTCTGTTCATATGAAAGAAACTTATGACAATATGGCTATACGTTTGGAAAAAATAAAGTACAATGACTACCAATGGCGGATTTGTGGAGACCTAAAGGTCATTGCAATTCTCACGGGCATGCAGACTGGGTATACTAAATTTTGTTGCTTCTGATGTGAATGGGACAGCCGCAACAGACAGGAACATTATGCAAGAAAGGTGTGGCCTATCCGGGATCGTATGCAGCTCGGGCATAAAAAATGTAATACACGAGCCATTAGTTAACAAAGACAGCTTCATTTTACCACTGTTACATATAAAGTTGGGGCTCATGAAGAATTTTGTAAAAGCGTTAGATAAAACGAGCAAAGCTTTCACTTATCTTCGAGAAAAGTTTCCGCAAGTTAGCGATGCAAAGATAAAGGAAGGTATCTTTGTAGGACCTCAGATTAGGAAAGTTATTGCAGACAAACAATTCGAGAACTTGTTACATGGTAGTGAACTTCGCGCATGGATGGCATTCAAATCGATCGTCGATAACTTTCTGGGAAATCACAAATCTGTCGACTATGTTGCATATTGTTAAGCAGTGCATAGATGCATACAGAATTATGGGCTGTAACATGTCCCTCAAAATCCATTTGCTCGATTCGCATCTTGACTTTTTTCCTGACAACCTTGGCGAAGTCAGCGATGAACATGGAGAACGATTCCATCAAGATATCTATGCAATGGAGTCACGTTATCAAGAACGGTGGAGTGTGACCATGCTTGCCGATTATTGTTGGATGCTTCATCGCGATGTACCACATGCCATTCACCGACGAAAGTCGACTGCAAAGAAATTCAAGCCTACATAACTGTTATACTTCTTGTATGAATGATGTTGTAATACTGTATGCGTTGTTAAAAAACTTCAATTGCGTATTTCTAGAGATCCCGACCTGATAGAGAAAAGCGGTTTGCAGATTTAAAAACAGCGCATTAAAATTGACCAGAAAAACATAGAAATCTTAGAGAAAGAAAAAAAAGTTTTTTTTTTTTGTTAGTCAGTGTAATCAATTACATTTACTCTGTTAACAATTCTTCAGCCTTTTTTTTTTAATTGGTGATAGGAAAGATGATGATTAATTAAACAAACCACGTTAATGAATGATAGTTCTCACCTGCCAGACTTTGTGATCACCATCTCAGATTCCAGCTCGTAAAATTTTTCCCACAGTTCCTTTCCTTCGAGCTCAACAACAGGATTGTCATTGACTCCAGTATCCTTAATGTCAAGGCTACGGAAGGAGGGCACACGATCTCGATGGTCAGCAGAGAAAAGATGAGGAACAGAGGTCAACATGGCTGTGCTTGACCTTGACATGGCTTGATGCAGTTTGGGTAACACTGTTGTAGTCAGCAAAGAGGGTGCATTCATGTAGGGATGATGCGCGTGCATTGACGCCCAGAGTGCTGAGAGGTAGTGGTTTGGATCCATTAATGACCTGAGTGCGTAAGTATCGATGTGACTGGAGTAAAATAATGGGTTGAAAGCCATCTCAGTTGTTTCCTTCAACCGTTTAAGTATCTGAATATTGCACTAACTCAACGTTCACTTCTCATAAACATTTGTTTTTGTTGTGTACCGTACCATCAGGTTTTTAATGACTTGCTCTTTCAGACAAAGTACACATTCTTTATGCCTTAATCTATTCTTCTCAGAGATGTTGTGTACAAAATATTACGTTGTATCTGTGGAAACGAAATCCAGACAATTATATAACATTCTAACAGAAGCAATACACTTTCTTAGGGCATGTTATGAGAAACACGGAAGCTGGAGTATATCGTGACAACAGGAAGCTGGAGTATATCGTGACAACAGGAAGCTGGAGTATATCGTGACAACAGGAAGCTGGAGTATATCGTGACAACAGGAAGCTGGAGTATATCGTGACAGCAGGAAAGCTGGAGTATATCTTGACAACAGGAAGCTGGAGTATATCGTGACAACAGGAAGCTGGAGTATATCGTGACAACAGGAAAGCTGGAGTATATCGTGACAACAGGAAAGCTGGAGTATATCGTGACAACAGGAAGCTGGAGTATATCGTGACAACAGGAAGCTGGAGTATATCGTGACAACAGGAAGCCGGAGTATATCGTGACAACAGGAAGCTGGAGTATATCGTGGCAACAGGAAGCTAGAGTATATCGTGATAACAGGAAGCTGGAGTATATCGTGACAACAGGAAGCTGGAGTATATCGTGACAACAGGAAAGATAGAAGGAAAAAAGAGATAGAGGGCTACAAAGAGACAAGATTCTTGAAAGTTTGACATCATGGTCTTAGAAGAAGTCTAGAACAGAATTGATCAGTTGTACTGTAGACAGGATGTTGTGGAGAGACAAGATCACCTATGCCACTAGACATGGTACA
This sequence comes from Oreohelix idahoensis, assembly GCA_024509875.1. Lineage (NCBI taxonomy): Eukaryota > Metazoa > Mollusca > Gastropoda > Stylommatophora > Oreohelicidae > Oreohelix > Oreohelix idahoensis. The sequence continues at coordinate 52,244 of JAMPIV010012228.1, read as the reverse complement.
TAAGAAGAAACATAGTTTGTACATAAAATAATAAGTTTTGTGTCCTGAAGACAATAAAAATTATAATAAATCTTTATAATAGTCGGTACTCAAGCTACTGTCCCGATAGTTCTAAGGTGTTTCCCATGACACCATGTAGGAATACGATAACTGTCCATTAAGCATGTAATAAGAAGAGATTAGCATGAGATTATATATGGGCCTGGCAACCTCTTCATGTAAAACATATTGCTACAGAAATCACCGCTACAAGAACATATGTATGCTCTGCTGCAAGTTTCCCTGTAAAGGGACAAGTTGCAGTAGTGGCTCAATCTTCTTCACTAAAAAAAAATACTTATAAACGATTATGCAGAAATGTTAATTTGCATCTGAGGGGAACAAAAATTGGAAATAAATGCATGAAATACTTGCAACAGTTTGCATACACAATTGTAAGTTGCATCTGACGAGATAGCATTTAAAAATTGCATTACGTCCTTACGGAATTCAATTTATGTTACAGCCAAGCTGGAGAAACTGGAGCTCATGACTTCAACTCAACACGTTTCGGAATGGCAGAAAAGCCTTAGGAGAAGCCTAGATCTACAGTGTAGATAATACCAAGGAGTCTTCAACTTGGTATTGGCTGCAAAAGAGTGAGACGCTCAGCAGTCCTAGTTAAACAACAACAACATCTACAGGCAGAAACGGTAACTCTTTGCCCTAACCTGTCCTGGCAGAATACTTACTGCCACTGTTCCTTTAACCAGCGGTGTCTTGTTTCCTAAAGACAAGATTGCATTTTGTTGTTGTTGTTGTCGTCGTCCTTAAGTTTGTTGCTGCATTTTGGGTAGGCACATCTTTTCCAATCATAGATAGCAGTTCTTTGCTTTCATGAGGGCACATTTGCGAGTCATACATAAGAGAAGTTTGCGCCTTAATTCTCGGGAAACTGTGACAAGCATCAAACCCTGAATAGGACGACTAATGGATAGAACCAGCCAAATTCGTGGAACAAGGTGTGTAGATGTGATGTTAGAGTTGGATGTGACACTGACTTAAGAAACCAGTAATTGCATTACAGGGCAGACTTTGTTCTAGAATCTCCATTGTGAAAGAAAAAGGAAACGGTAAAGGTAGTCCTGCAGCAAGTACCGTCGTAGGGGAGTGAAGTGTAACAGACCCTGACACCACTGGGTTCACAACTTTCATGAGGGGGGGTAGCAAGTTCCCTTTCCTCGATACCTTTGCCTTAACTAACTCTTGTGGCAAAATTGTTTCCAATTCTGTTGTAGAATCGATTACAGAAATGCGACGGTGTTATAATTCCACGCAAAGCGACACGAAAGAATCACAGTTCATAACAAACATGGCCACTAACAGTAGTAGTGAGATGTGCTTTATTTCTAACTCCGGACGGATGGTATAACCACGAGGAGAATCAAATAGCAGAAAGACTTATATGTTTAGATTCTGGAAGATTGCCTCCATGTTCAATATATGTATTATGGATGGAAATGTATTGGAACGAAAGATATCGTAAGTTGAAAGCATAAAATTGTGATGTGATAGCAACAGTACACACTGTCGAGCGATGTAGGAAAATGTTTAATGGGAGTAAGAAGAAAGTTAGATGCAATGTTAAATATGGACTGTCCGGTTCTAACGAGACTTAAATGGACAGAATGGGATGGACAGAAGACTAGAACGATGAAGGAAGAGGTGGACCAGTTTGTACAGAAGACAAAATTTCATTCAATTTGCTAACAAATTGAGCAGACCAAACATGCCTATGATGTCATGCTTTCCAAGAGGGACACATTGCCCCATAAAATGGAGGAGCGCAATTTGAAAAGAACACACCTCCAAAATATTTGAAACACTAACAGACACAGGACAGCGCTTGCCACAAAGCTTTTGCCATCTGTTCAGTGTGTGCAGCCTGCCAGCCATTCACATCCAGTGTTGATTTCTGAAGTTTGAGGGAAAGCTGAATTATGAAAACTATTATGTAAATATTTCATTTATTACAGTGTTATTATCTGATGTATATTATTTGTTTGTAGATGCTAGGGATTGCATAATTTTGTTTAAATCTGTGGATCATGAGAAGGATCAAGCATATTTGGGAAAACTATAAGACCTGTAATTAATATTTGGAAGGATCAAGCTCTAAATTATTTGAGGATGTACAGGAGTGTATAAAAACGATTTATTTTGTTAGTACATATAACTAATGCAAATGATTAAGTAGTAACTATATCACTGAAATGATTGTACTTGCTTACTTCTGACTTTATATCCTCGAACATTCTGATGACTGATTGGTCTAAACATCTGTGCCAGTCACCTACAAATCTAGCCAGATACTAGCCAGGGCCGATATATTGTTTCAGGTTCATTCGATCATTCGATCTATACTGTCAACTACTAGAAGCCTGTGTATGTTCATCAGTGATAATCCCACAAAAGTGAAAGAACCCCAACGTGGTGAACGACAGCTGGTTCTTGGTACCCTACTGTTGAGTCTGCCAAAACTGATAGAACTCCAGTGACAGTTCGATGTCATCAGTATCACGGATCAAAGATAAGTTTCTTTTAACAAAACTGACAGCATCAATATATGAAACCTCTCTTTCACCTACGACAATATCAGTTACAATTTTTTAGTACTGATTTTTGCGATTTTTCCGAGTCACACCCTTTTCTTTTATGTTTGCTATGTAGCAGAGAGTTTGTTTATTCAAACATTTGACACCCCTTGTTGGTGATAATACATCGCGTTTACCAGGGTGCAGCAAAGCTTTGCTAAAATTATACCAGGGGGCGCGACAGATAATAGATTAATCGTCTGAGCGACACATTCTGGACAGCCACGCATGACATAATCGTTTCCGGTACACCTTGTTACAAAGAGATTACTTTACATGAAAGTAATAATTTGTTACATAACACACATTGTTGTGTGAGGTTACCGATGCGTTTGGGAGTTGGTGCACAGGGAAATCGGATGTTTACAGCCTATTTTCAGAAAAGTAATGTTTGAAATTTTGCACTAGATGACTCATGCAAAATATTCAAATCAGATTGGCTGATCATTTGAGCTCCATAACAAACAGATCGGGGTAGGGCAGTGAATATAACCTGACGCTTCAGACAGTCTAGTTCACTGTGAGATTCACGCTTGCCAAAGACACCAGACTTCCCAGTAGTTAGAATTCAGAATTTCCATTTATCAGACCGGACACCTTTTATTGGAGTACTCATCAGGATTTACAATTCAGCCCAGGAAATCTCTAACATTTTAAATAAGGAAAACCGGAATATCTGAGGAAACTGAAACACATGGAGTCATAGAGGGAATGATCTTATTAAAGAATCGACACCCCAGACGCGTGTAAGAGGCCGATTCAAGTCTCTTTTATCCATCTGAGCAAAAAAGTCTGTGAGCCAAGATTGGCGTAAGTTGTCATTTTACATTACTAACATGTGAACTAACATATATATATATATATATATATATATATATATATATATATATATATATATATATATATATATATATATATATATATATATATATATATATATATATATATATATATATATATATATATATATATATATATTACCATGTGAATATTAATATGTGAAAATCGCTTGTGGATGTCCTAGTTATTTGAGGCTGGCAACCTCAGCGTATAGAATGATGATTTCATGAACCAGTTCTGCCAAGGGCTGGTGATTGCTTTATTGCTAGTTTCGTAAAGACAACTAAAAGCATAAAGTAGTCCCAGGTTCCATATGGAACAGGGAGGATAAGATGAAGAAATGATGTACATTCTAATTATAATACTTGCAGTTTCAAACCAAAGTAAATGTCGATGTTAACATATCCACTTTAAAATTAATGGAAGTTTCAAACTTTTCAAATCAGTGTAAACATAAATGAAAACATATTCAATTTATATTGTGATGACTTTTTAATCAGTGGAAATGTAAATGTAAACATATTCTATCTGAGATAATAACCTTTTCATTTAAATGTAATGTAAAGCTAAAGTTATTCAATTTAAATGTCAAAGAAAGTTTTATCCCGAGGGATTAAATTTAATTCTCATCGAGGGTAAATTCTGAGATAAATGGGATGGTAGAATAGAAGAAAGGGGACACATAAGTATGTGTCGGGAAACGCAATACTCAGAAAAGCGTTTCGTTTCTATTCTTTATCATAGTTATTGGTGGTACTTGCAGAAAGTACTATCTCTGGAACAAGAAGGGAACAGTGGCCTAAGCTTTAAGATGAGGGACTAACTTTGTAGACACTTCTTGACATTTCTGGGAAACGAGCTACACCCTACAACCTTGACCAGCGACGAGCGAGAGCAGTGTAAACAGAACCCAATAACACATAAGGAAGGGAAACCCGAGGCCTGTAAACAGTAAATTAATATTAGACAAACATAAAGGTATGTTTTCATGCACTCGTAAGAAATAAAGAAGTAGAACACTTGGACAACAGAAAAACAACAGACGTGAGTGGCTTACCCAGGGTTCGAACCCCGTACCTTCCGTACGACAACTCCGCCTAGCTATCAAGCGAATCACACTGACCCCACGGCCAGCTAGGCATCCCCAAAAAAGGATGCTTTACTGACTATTTATCAGTATGAAACACAAGATAACACCGGAAGTATACAGTGGGCAACTCAGCCCCTTAATGACGCAATCACTTCTGTTGTTCCCCTATTAACAGTATGTGTCAGTCCAAACAAGACAAAGACCTTGATACTGGGTCCAGTAAATAGTAGAAGACTTAAGGACAGTAGTATAGAACAGAGGGTAGGTTTCTGGTATTGTATAAACATAAATAACACATAAGGAAGGGAAACCCGAGGCCTGTAAACAGTAAATTAATATTAGACAAACAAACATAAAGGTATGTTTTCAGGCACTCGTAAGAAATAAAGAAGTAGAACACTTGGACAACAGAAAAACAACAGACGTGAGTGGCTTACCCAGGGTTCGAACCCCGTACCTTCCGTACGACAACTCCGCCTAGCTATCAAGCGAATCACACTGACCCCACGGCCAGCTAGGCATCCCCAAAAAAGGATGCTTTACTGACTATTTATCAGTATGAAACACAAGATAACACAGGAAGTATACAGTGGGCAACTCAGCCCCTTAATGACGCAATCACTTCTGTTGTTCCCCTATTAACAGTATGTGTCAGTCCAAACAAGACAAAGACCTTGATACTGGGTCCAGTAAATAGTAGAAGACTTAAGGACAGTAGTATAGAACAGAGGGTAGGTTTCTGGTATTGTATAAACATAAATAACACATAAGGAAGGGAAACCCGAGGCCTGTAAACAGTAAATTAATATTAGACAAACAAACATAAAGGTATGTTTTCAGGCACTCGTAAGAAATAAAGAAGTAGAACACTTGGACAACAGAAAAAACAACAGACGTGAGTGGCTTACCCAGGGTTCGAACCCCGTACCTTCCGTACGACAACTCCGCCTAGCTATCAAGCGAATCACACTGACCCCACGGCCAGCTAGGCATCCCCAAAAAAAGGATGCTTTACTGACTATTTATCAGTATGAAACACAAGATAACACAGGAAGTATACAGTGGGCAACTCAGCCCCTTAATGACGCAATCACTTCTGTTGTTCCCCTATTAACAGTATGTGTCAGTCCAAACAAGACAAAGACCTTGATACTGGGTCCAGTATCAAGGTCTTTGTCTTGTTTGGACTGACACATACTGTTAATAGGGGAACAACAGAAGTGATTGCGTCATTAAGGGGCTGAGTTGCCCACTGTATACTTCCGGTGTTATCTTGTGTTTCATACTTGGGGTCAGTGTGATTCGCTTGATAGCTAGGCGGAGTTGTCGTACGGAAGGTACGGGGTTCGAACCCTGGGTAAGCCACTCACGTCTGTTGTTTTTCTGTTGTCCAAGTGTTCTACTTCTTTATTTCTTACGAGTGCCTGAAAACATACCTTTATGTTTGTCTAATATTAATTTACTGTTTACAGGCCTCGGGTTTCCCTTCCTTATGTGTTATTTATGTTTATACAATACCAGAAACCTACCCTCTGTTCTATACTACTGTCCTTAAGTCTTCTACTATTTACTGGACCCAGTATCAAGGTCTTTGTCTTGTTTGGACTGACACATACTGTTAATAGGGGAACAACAGAAGTGATTGCGTCATTAAGGGGCTGAGTTGCCACTGTATACTTCCCTGTGTTATCTTTGTGTTTCATACTGATAAATAGTCAGTAAAAAGCATCCTTTTTGGGGGATGCCTAGCTGGCCGTGGGGTCAGTGTGATTCGCTTGATAGCTAGGCGGAGTTGTCGTACGGAAGGTACGGGGTTCGAACCCTGGGTAAGCCACTCACGTCTGTTGTTTTTCTGTTGTCCAAGTGTTCTACTTCTTTATTTCTTACGAGTGCCTGAAAACATACCTTTATGTTTGTCTAATATTAATAAACAGAACCCATCAGCGGGATCAGAAACTACTGTTGGCAGCTAAGTGCAAAATATACGCCGCCAAAGTGAACTTTTTTTATCGTCTCTATTATCATCATCTCAGAATGGATGAAACTTTTCTTCTAAACCTATTCACTTACTTTCAAACTGTTAAAACTTAAGTGATTATTATATTTTGTTATTTGTAATTATACAAATTTAAATTTTATTTAATCATTTTAAAGTTTACTGCAATGCTTTGTCTCAGTCAATTTACTACACACTCTAAACAGAGCTATACCAGAATAATAAGAATTCCACTGAGTAAATCAGAGGTGGGGGCTTAACGAGCTAACATAAATCATTGCTTAATTCTTCACAAAAGTTGTCGGCAGATTCTAGAATTAACGTGCTCTGCCAAAGCAGCATGGTTTTCGCTTATCTGAATATCGTGTGAAGACTCACTTTGTGATAGAAGTGTCATTACCCTTCTATCTACATCTCTGCTAAGAGTAATCTTGTGAGAAGGTAGACACCTTTGAAGCCCTTATTAGATACTCTTGAGTTTTGGCCACTGTTGGACCACTACTGCATAATCATATTACCATTTTTTTCCAAGAGGAAAAAAATATTCCTGCAAATACTGAAGATAATATATAACATTAATTGTGTGAATATATTCTGTTGAATATTTTCTTTACTCTTTTCCAAAACAGCAGAAAAAACTAAATTACTATAAATATTAAATGATTTATTAATTGTATTCGAGGACTTCTTTACTTTTAACAATTTTGTTTAAAGTTCTTGTTTATTTTATTTTCCCCTAGTATTTAATTTATCATAGGATAGTTGTAGGGAGGAGACACTTTAAATCCTTGTACTACTTCTTACTCACAGTGGGCTGATCACCTGCTTGCCAACCAATCTGATTAAGGAAACAATGATAGATTGTTTGGTCTGTTTTTGTTCCACAAAGACGCCACTAGGCGTGGTGGAAACAGCGATAGATTGATCAATTTGTTGTTGCCCTAAGACGCCACTAGGCGTACTGGCCACATACTGCTTTGCCGGTTGGTGGCTAAGGATGGAAGAAGAAGAAGAAGAAGAAGAAGAACTACTTCTTAAGAACATACTTCTATGACTATATCACCAGGCTTATTGCAGACTGGGGTATTACTTTTGAGACCAGAACTCTTGACTGGCATTCTATCCTTGTATCATCTGATACACATGTATATCATCTCTATCACTATATAAAATAACCTGTCGTTACACATTTGCAGCTGGGAAATTTGGGATGTGACGCTACCAAGTTTTGAAACCGGAAACTGATAACATTCCTGCAAAGAGCCAAGTGCTCCAACCACTTTGGAAATCGGATACTCAAAATAAATAGGGAATGTATCCCCCCCCCTCTCTCACCCCCCCTCTCCCCCCCCACCCCCCCCCAATAAAAAACACAACATTGGAGAGAATTGGGTTTTGCTTAGTAAGGACGCTTCACCAAGTTTGAAACGGAGGAAATGCTATAGAAGATTCCTGCACAGCACAATCAGTAGAGCTTGCCGTGAACTGATGGAAGCCTATGCTCCAAAAGGGCCGAAGAGTGATGGTGCTGATGATGATGATATTGATGGTGATGATGTTGACCTAGCTGTAAATGAGTATCTGACTCTTCTGGAGTTAGGAACGGCGAAGGAAGTGAGGAAGGGCACTGGTTACCTTCCCTCATATGCTGTACCTAGGATACTGAAGTCTCTAAGTATTCCCTCCCTTTCAGCAGTATCTGATATAGCACTACCACGAACTATAAGTTCGAAAACTACTGGATAACAGGTTTCAGGACTTTCAGAGAACAGAGAGGAGTACACTTTGAAAGGTGCCTTAAGGTGACTGAAACGGCTCTGGAAAGCAGACGATGGTCATCAAACGCACAGAAAGAAAACACTCTGATCTTTGGCGATTATTTCATCATCACAATTTTCTTTTTCACTCACTATGGAGCATAGATTCACTACTGCTGACGGCACCCTTTGACGGAAGCCTGCACAAACAATGTAAATAAATAACAACCATACACAACCTCATATTAATCGCCTTGTACGACATGCATGAGCGAGTAGTAAGGCTATTCTTTTTCTGTCTGACAAGAGATTCCCAAGAATTTCTCTAGTCCAGGTTTATTTTTCATAATAATTCCACGTGTCTTTTGTGCAAACTTTAGATACCAGATTGTTGTTTTATACTGCCTAAAACATTCTGATTGGAAGCTGAAATGGATGGGTATGAAATAAAATCGAGAAAAGGGGATTCGTCTTACGATGTATTTAATTATATTCTTATGTGTCCTATCTAGCCCTCACTTTCTTTCTTTCCTTTCCCTGACGAAAGCTTTGTGGCCGTAACGTTGGCTATTTTCTTTGTCTTTTGTCCTCGTAAGACGAATCACCTTTTTTCGATTTGTTTTCATACCCATCCATCGTACTCCACGTCTTACCGCAGTTCCTCTAATCTTTCTCGACTTAATATACAATTGAAAGCTAACAGGACTACATTTTATTCAACAACGATAGATGCATCTTCTCACGCCTCATGACCTCATAGGCCTACATGCAGAGAGAATGTAATTTTTTTTCTTTCGTTTTTTAGTTATTCCTTTCTTCCTTGGGGTGTAGAGATTTGGCAGAGAGCGCCATGTCTCTGTTTTCCTGTAATCAGAGTTTAAGGCAACAAATGATTGGCCTGTTGTGACGAAAGTAATTAAGTAAATTAAAACTATTTATGCTTAAAATGTATATACAAAATACATACCTGTACAATTTGACGATGTCGGGGATTAATTCTTTGCTGGGCTGTTTGAATTTTCGAGATATGTTTTCTCTTACAAATAAAATAGATAAACAATATAGAATATTCCAAAGGACAGCAGCAAATTCCGAAAATCACATTGTTATATTAATTTTGTTTACATCGAATTGTCAAAATATTCTCACTTCAGAGTTTTAATTTCTTGTTATTCTAACTTAATAACAACAAATGCTGGAAACAAATAAACAAAAGATGTATTCTTCAATTTACTTTTACGTCATTCTTTATTTGTTCGCTTGGTGCACCCAACCATGGTGGGATCATTTGAGGAGCCACGAGGGAGGCGGGAACAAGATTTCCCCTGCGTGTGAGCATCGGGTGCGGATGTTCACGCATCTTGTAACGATTCAGTTGTGGAGGCGGCACTTACACATGACGATGTGTAAACGACCTTCCTATTGGTTGGCTGGTGCAGCGAGGTGGGGGGAAGGGGGCTTTCATTAAAAGATAGACGACACGAACAGAGAACGAGGGAACGGACTCATGATGTTTCATCCTATTGTTAACAGAAAAGATCATTCTTTTTGAAACCATGTGGTCTCTTATTTTCTAATCACCGGTGTTAAAAATGGCGTCTATGCTACAGAACATATAGCAATTTTTTCCTCCCTAGGAATCACGAAACTACCAAATCAATAAGAAAATCACATGCTTGATTGTAATGACATTTTTAAAAACAATTTATTTTTCCGGCATATGCCCTGCTAAGTAGGCCTACGACATTTTTTGATATTTTCTAGATTACGTGCCTTCACTGAAAGTCACCCCACTGAAATTCTGTGTTAACTTAGAAGCCACCCGTTAATTGGCCTAATTATTATCGAAGTCCCCACGGGTCTCAGATTAAACAAAGAAAGAATCCAACTACTTCTTCCTCAAACATGTCGTAAGAGGCGAATAATATCAGGTTGTGCGTGGGCCTGGAAACCTGGTCATGTAAATAAGTGGCTACTCAAACCACAGCAGCAGGAGATCGTTAATGCTTTGTTACTGGGTTCCTGTAACACCATGCTCTATGGGAAGCAGAAAAGAATATTACGATGACAAATTATTACTCTTAACAGTATCTACGTAAAGAATCTAATTTTCTTTGCATTATTTCCCCTTGAAAGCCTCTTTTGCATTATGTTGTTTATCCTTCTTTGTTGGATGCGAAGCTTAGTAGGACGACATTCCAATTCTAGTCTTGGCCTTCTCTATAGCTTGTTTGGTGACCTTTCTTTCTCTTAAATCTTGTCTTGCAGAAAGCTTTATAATATACACCATTGAACATCATATTTTTTCTGTCTTTCTAGTTTCAGGTTATTAGAAAAACCACTTTGTCTTTCTAGTTTCAGGTTATTAGAAAAACCACTTTGTCTTTCTAGTTTCAGACTTTCAGAAAAAGTCATTTTGTCTTTCTAGTTTCAGGTTTTCAGAAAAAAGTCACTTTGTCTTTCTAGTTTCTGGCTTTCAGAAAACGCCATCTTGTCAGGTTTCAGACTTTCAGACAAAGCCGTTTTTCTGTCTTTGCAGTATCAGACTATCAGAAAGAGACATTTGTGTTTGTTTAGTTTCAGACTTTCTGAAAATAACCACTTTGTCTTTCTAGTTTCAGACTTTCCGACAAACGTGCATAATAGATTTAATTCACGCGTGTGTCACCAAGGCCCGAAAGGGGAGCAAAGAAGAGTAACCCTGTAACTTACCACGCATGGCGTAAAAAGCGAAAAAGGAGGGTTGGGCACGAGGCTGGCTACCCCATCCTGAAGACATGTTAAGCCACAAAATCGTCAACAAAATAATGTGAAGATGAATGGTGTCACGAGTTGCCTCCCCTGCTATGCAGTGATGGTCTAACAACGGCCAAAATTTAGAGTATACAATGCAGTTCTTTAAAGGTATCTACCTTCGTTCAAGATTACTCTTGGCAGAGTTGTAAAGGATGGTGCTTCGATTTTAGGGAGTCTTCACAGGATATTTCAGAAAGCAAGCACAACGCTAAATTTTTTCAGGCTATTATGAACTTTGCATCTGCCCGCCCCTATGAAGAGAAAGATATGAAAGTAGTTCTGAGGCCCCCAACTGAATTATTCAGTAAAATATTCCTTAAGTAGTGTGGTGAAGTGGGATGTTATAAATATTTATATTTATATCTCAGTCAGAATTATTCTGGAGTAGTGTGATGATTACGTTATATGTCTAGGGTATGTGTATGATGAAGTGTAAGTCATAACAACAACAGACAGATAAACAATTTAATTTATTCCACCACACTTGACAACACTGTGACACTCACATACATATAACACTCTAAAGGATATCTTAAAGGAGTCACTGATAACTTTTCAAATAACAATATGTATTCATTGCTGTCATGAATGTATATGTGTCCTGATTCAAATACAAAGGGAACCAGGAATCACAATCAATTTTAATTACAAGTTATATGTACAGAATTTATCAATATGAATATTGTAGTGACATATATTATTAAAAGTATCCTATGTGTGTCAGTTGTGTAGTAGTAATATGAGGTAATACTGGTTTTGTTTTGTTCAAGCTCTGTTGGTATTTGTCATCATGACTTCAATAGTTTGTTTCTATGGGAACTAGTATTGGAGATGTTCTCAGTTCCTGGTATTAAAACAATTTACTTCCCCTCTTAAGTTTATGTTACAATGTTATTTTAAGATGGGGGTACATAATGTTGAGCTCAGCTGGCCACATCAGCTTATCTTGCGTGATGGCGGCAGGAAAAGACTCCTCTGCTCGATTTCTCCCCTGGGCTCTGGAGACACCTCACTGATAGCTAAATGGACCAAGGAGTATGCTGTCCGACTCTGGATTCAGCAAAGCTCTGACCAGGTGCTGCTCAATAACGTTAAGACCACAGTCCCTGAAAACAAGAAGGATGTACCTTCTACGTCATAACTAATTTATACTCTCTTTCTACACTGATCACAATACATCACAAACATTGAGTTCAGAGCGTTAGGCCAACTGTCAGCTTCATCTGAAATACTTTATACCAGTATTAACCTCCTTAATGGTTACTACGCCTCTGCAATTCCAGCATTATTTCTTTCTAGTCAATCATCTAGGTGTCAGTGTACTGTTTGGCCATTCCATGCCGTTTTACTTTCCTCCGACACCTTCTGTTCAGGCTGGAGCATTATAGGCTTTACATCATGTTTGCTACTGAACTACACATATATACAGGCATAAATTAACAATTCACATTCAATTTTCATTAAAAGATACTGAATGTTTCAAGCTTACCACAATTCATGGAAATAAACACAGATACGTTGACTGGCAATGAATTCTGGCACAAATACTGGCACAAATTCCCATCTGCTTATGTTCCAGGCTTTTATTTAGCAAAAATATGAGCTGGCTTCAACGCACTGTTGCTTTATCAAGCTTATTTGAACTAGTGGTTTCGAACTAACGCTCCTAAGTGATTATATCAGCGAGTCTGGCCAATGGAGCCACGTTTCGACAAGTGTTTGAAAAAATTTTACCTTCCTACGTCTCCCCTAACAACCAAGGATAGCATTTATAGTCCGACTAATCGTGTTTAGCCTTACATATCATTCCAGCCAATCAGTTCAAATGTAACTTGTGGCCCATTTCCCGTACAATGGTGGTTTAAAAAAATCTACCACTGAGCGATTCTGATTTTGGGTGTTGTCTGACAGCACCATCATTTTATTTTGGCTATAACTTGTTAATTCCTAGACTATTTGCATAACGTTGTACATATTCTTTGTCAGCAAACCCTAAGGAACCCAAATATATATATTTAATAGAGCTAATATGCTGCGTTCAAAATATGCAATTTCTTCTACCTCCTGTTTCAAAGATGTGCTGTCTGGGTACTGTAATGTTTTCAAACGTAAACCCATCTAATGTTATCTTTTCTAATAAGCGTTTTCCAGGATTTTAAAACCTAACTCTGGGAAGGGTAGTGAATTTTATCACTGTCGATTTGAAATAAAGTTAGTGCATGTGGCCTTACACGCGTGATGGCAGCAATTGTGTATCGCGCGACGCGTGTTTAGTGTTGCACGTGTTCGGCTTTATGCCTCTCCCTTCTCTCTATCCTTTAGTCCATCTGTCTTTAGTTACGCCGTGTATAAAATGGAATGAATGAAATATTAAAATTAGGTCATTGTTCAGCTTGCGTATCTCAATGTTTTTCCAAGATATACAGCACACGTTTCATTGAAGAAAGCGGGTAATAATACAGTAGGCTTTTACTATCAACGTGAAAGCGTTACAATTTGCCGACGAAGTAGAAAACAAGGGGGATTTCGAGTACAGTCATTGTGACAGCACTGTTCTTTACCATTCTTCTTCCTTTTATTAAATTTATTTGGTAGGCTTTATATTTACCTGATAATTTATATATGTGGATTAGAATATTTCACGACACCTCCCCTCTTAAAACAGACATCCCATGTCAGTCCTTTATTTTATATACACATAGATAAATGTAAGTCAACTTGACTTTACTCTGCTGTGGTGCTATCATGGTTTTATGTAGTTGGGTCCATTCAGAGTAGGCACTACTCATGAAATCTGCCTCAGACTTCTACAACCAATAATATATTTCGGTTATGTTACTGAACAGCCGCAAGTGTGAGTGCTTGTCTTAATGCTGCTTCGCAACCCGTATTCACCATTTCTCTTCTCTGAGTCTGCGCAATGACATGTCCAGAGAACATTATATTTCCCTCAAAATGTACGTTATGAGGAGATAACATATACCTGGTGATAGCAGAGTTTTCGTAGTGGATCCCATAATCTTCTTATTATCCTGTATGAAACATTCGGAATATCCTCAATCAAAGAGGCAACTCAGGGATTCATTACGTTCCTCCGAAATGTTTACATCCAACAATTTTCTCATCATTCTAGAGAAGACACTAGGCGCATTCTTCAATCCAAATATCAATCTATTAAACTCATAGTGTCCTTCTGATGTACTAAAAGCTAGGTATGGTCTAACCTCAGGCTTTACTGGAATCTGTAGTATCCTTTACTCAGATCCACTTTTGAGAAATATTTAGCTTTATTTAGTCTGGCAAACAGCTGATTTGTATCCGGCAATGGATCCACCTGTCCTTCTGTAATAGCATTCAGTCTCCTGTAATCTATACAGAGTCTATGTTCTCCAGAGGGCTTCCTTAAGAGTACAACACCGGAACTATACGAAGATTCACTGTGCGAAATAATTCCTTCCTTCAACAGATAGTCTATCTCTTCCTTCAAAGCTTTCTCCTTAGCAAACGGAATCGAATATGGTTTCATACAGACAGGTGTGGGGTCTATCAGTTTCATATCATATTCCAATAGGTTTGTATGCCCTGGTCGGTCTGTTAACACCTCTGCATGATTATTTAGAACCTGTTGCACTCTCTCTTTCTGAGTTTTCGTTAAATGTGTACTGATTTTCACCTGTGCTGCTGTCTCACAGGGGTGTAATGGATATTCAAATGATGAAAGTGGTTCCTTTTTCATCTCCATGGCGATGGACAAGGTCAACAAGTGTGTCTCTTCCTGATGTTCTCTTTCCAAATATTTCTTCAGGAGATTCACATGATAGATTTTTTCTTTCCCCTTCTTATCTATCTTATAATTTGTTCTAGACACCTTCTCTAGAACTGTATATGGACCCTGCCATCCAATTTGTAACTTATTCTGACTCCCGGGGAGAAGAAGCAGTACCTTCTCTCCCTCAGCCAAATCTCTGTCTTTCGCTTTCCTGTTATAATAGGCAGCATGTTTCTTCCTGGCTTGTTTCAAATTTTCATTGGCAAGTTTCCAGCCAGTTTTTAAACGAGTGGTCAGCTCATTCACATATTGGTATGAAGATGTAATGTTTTCCTCTGCCTTTTCATCAGTCCACGTTCTTAACAAAGCTACATATGGACCTTTAATTTTGTGGACCTATTTGTCCATGCACCGGTATGGTCTCTTCCACTCGAAGCTCTATAGTGATGATTTTTCCTCCCAGAATTTTCATGCACAAAACGACCGCTACCAATTTTTCTCTTGGGGTTGTCTCCCCACTTAAAATTCTTGATGAGAGATTTCCTCTCTCCATCTCCTTCCTCCAGTTTGTCTAAGTCCGATTGAGGGATTTTCGGCTTATCCTGGGGTAAGACATCTGTTTGCACTCTCTGCATAGTGGCCATTGTAAAACAGTTAAGTGAAGCTTGTCCGTGAAAAGGGGCTTCCCATTCCATTTGGTCCACTTTATCAAATCTATTTTTCTTTTTATTATCAGGCCTAATTTTGCCCCGTGGCGTGTCCCAGTCCTGATCCATGTTCCCACTTGTGGGTGTTCCCTCATGTGCTATGCTACACCTTTCTACAAAATTCTCAATGTCCCATCTTGCTTTGGGCCAATAATAATTGTGAGCCACCTTTTGAATGATGGTACCTATCTTCTCATGGTCCCCATCTGGTTTCACATGTAGGCTCCTTATTAAGTCTGCCCTATATCTTTTAGGAAGTACCAGCTGTCCCTGACTTTTGGATCTAGCTCCAGTCTTCCTATACATCAACTTGTTTTTCATGTAAAAATCTCCCTTGCCTGGAGTTGTATGACAAGTTGACAATTTTCTGAAACAAGGCTTGAGTGTTTTATCCCCAGCCTGTGCCTTCCTCATCTCTTCTGGAGTGGTATCCAACATAATATCCTCCTCCTGTCTTGAGGTCGACCTGACCTGAAGGGTTGCCATATACACAGGTTTCCTTCTGCAACGGTCAGTGTCATGATTGTCCATCTGACAATTCTTACACCACCTTTTTCCTTGGTTGAAAGATTTTCTTTCATCATATTTCCTTTCATCGAATTGTGGGAATTTATTTTTATTTTCATACCGTGGCCTATCAAATTGGTGCTTACCTTTGTTTTGATCCCTAGGATCAAATTTATTAAAGTTCTGTGGTGCCCTAAAGTTATCCACTTGTTTCTTTTTATTACCTGTTACCTCTGCTTGAGCTGCTTGATACCTTTCAGCAACATTTAGCAACTCACCCAGCCTCTCTGCACCTTGTTCCATGAGAAACTTTCTCAGGTCTGGAGCCATGGACTCTCTTAGTTGCTCTATAAGGACCATTTCCTTAAGATCTTGGGTTTTCCCCAGAGAAGTCCATTTCTCCAAGTATGTCTCTATTCGTGCAGAGAACTGGTGATAGGTTTCACCTGACAGTAGTTTAGCATTCCTAAATTTTTTCCTATAAAATTCTGCATTCTTTTCATATCTTAACAAAAGAGCCTGCTTTAGCATGTCATAATTTTCCTGATCACCTCTGCTCATTTTTGCAAAAACTTCATAAGCTGCCCCACGAAGTCCTTGAGATAACTTTAAGCTCCACCTTTCTCTCTCTAACCCATACGTGGTAGCTAATAGTTCATACCTATTTAGGTAGCTCTCTATATCATCGTCTTTCTCAACAAAATGATCTAAATGGAAATTCATAGCTGAGGTTGAGGCTCCTTGGCTAGCAGTGGCATCAGAGGCAAAGGGACTGGCACCATTTTCAGGAGCATGGCCCTGAAACTCGAACTCCCTTAGTCGTAACTCATGTTCCCTTTGTAATCTCTTATCTTCTGCTTCCCTTTCTGCAGCTAATCTCTTGTCTTCCCTTTCTGCAGCCTGTCTTCTTTCCTCGGCTTCCAATGCTTTAGCCTCTTTGTCAGCCTCAATCTGCAACCTCTTAGCCTCAGCCTCAGTCTGCAACCTCTTAGTCTCAGCCTCAGCCTCAAATTGTAACTTCTTAATTTCCCTTTCAGCCTCTAACTTTCTTTCGGCTTCAAACCTTCTTTCTTCGCGTTCAATAAATTGTCACATTCCGTAGTGACATAGGCAACCATAACTTGCCCATCTAATCCTAACTCTTTTGCAGTCTGAACAGCAGCAGATCGAAATTTGGCCAGGTCCGCCATTGTCTATCAGGTAAGTTTATACAATGTCTAACCAACAATTCAATCTCTAAATATATATCTAATGGACAACACAGGCACCGAGAGCTCAACCTTATTTAATTCCACCCAAGGATACCTTTTTAATTCTTATTATTCCCTGAAGTGAATTACCCCCCAATATTTTTAATAGGTAAAGATTCAAAATCCCGGACGAGCCCCCAATATATGTGGTGAAGTGGGATGTTATAAATATTTATAGGGGACTTAGTGTACTGACTGAGATCAGCTGTGAAGGTATCTATATCTAATAAGAGTAGTGTATTATAGATAACCTTACTTGCTGCCACATATATTTATATCTCAGTCAGAATTATTCTGGAGTAGTGTGATGATTACGTTATATGTCTAGGGTATGTGTATGATGAAGTGTAAGTCATAACAACAACAGACAGATAAACAATTTAATTTATTCCACCACACTTGACAACACTGTGACACTCACATACATATAACACTCTAAAGGATATCTTAAAGGAGTCACTGATAACTTTTCAAATAACAATATGTATTCATTGCTGTCATGAATGTATATGTGTCCTGATTCAAATACAAAGGGAACCAGGAATCACAATCAATTTTAATTACAAGTTATATGTACAGAATTTATCAATATGAATATTGTAGTGACATATATTATTAAAAGTATCCTATGTGTGTCAGTTGTGTAGTAGTAATATGAGGTAATACTGGTTTTGTTTTGTTCAAGCTCTGTTGGTATTTGTCATCATGACTTCAATAGTTTGTTTCTATGGGAACTAGTATTGGAGATGTTCTCAGTTCCTGGTATTAAAACAATTTACTTCCCCTCTTAAGTTTATGTTACAATGTTATTTTAAGATGGGGGTACATAATGTTGAGCTCAGCTGGCCACATCAGCTTATCTTGCGTGATGGCGGCAGGAAAAGACTCCTCTGCTCGATTTCTCCCCTGGGCTCTGGAGACACCTCACTGATAGCTAAATGGACCAAGGAGTATGCTGTCCGACTCTGGATTCAGCAAAGCTCTGACCAGGTGCTGCTCAATAACGTTAAGACCACAGTCCCTGAAAACAAGAAGGATGTACCTTCTACGTCATAACTAATTTATACTCTCTTTCTACACTGATCACAATACATCACAAACATTGAGTTCAGAGCGTTAGGCCAACTGTCAGTTTCATCTGAAATACTTTATACCAGTATTAACCTCCTTAATGGTTACTACGCCTCTGCAATTCCAGCATTATTTCTTTCTAGTCAATCATCTAGGTGTCAGTGTACTGTTTGGCCATTCCATGCCGTTTTACTTTCCTCCGACACCTTCTGTTCAGGCTGGAGCATTATAGACTTTACATCATGTTTGCTACTGAACTACACATATATACAGGCATAAATTAACAATTCACATTCAATTTTCATTAAAAGATACTGAATGTTTCAAGCTTACCACAATTCATGGAAATAAACACAGATACGTTGACTAGCAATGAATTCTGGCACAAATACTGGCATAAATTCCCATCTGCTTATGTTCCAGGCTTTTATTTAGCAAAAATATGAGCTGGCTTCAACGCACTGTTGCTTTATCAAGCTTATTTGAACTAGTGGTCTCGAACTAACGCTCCTAAGTGATTATATCAGCGAGTCTGGCCAATGGAGCCACGTTTCGACAAGTGTTTGAAAAAATTTTACCTTCCTACGTCTCCCCTAACAACCAAGGATAGCATTTATAGTCCGACTAATCGTGTTTAGCCTTACATATCATTCCAGCCAATCAGTTCAAATGTAACTTGTGGCCCATTTCCCGTACAATGGTGGTTTAAAAAAATCTACCACTGAGCGATTCTGATTTTGGGTGTTGTCTGACAGCACCATCATTTTATTTTGGCTATAACTTGTTAATTCCTAGACTATTTGCATAACGTTGTACATATTCTTTGTCAGCAAACCCTAAGGAACCCAAATATATATATTTAATAGAGCTAATATGCTGCGTTCAAAATATGCAATTTCTTCTACCTCCTGTTTCGAAGATGTGCTGTCTGGGTACTGTAATGTTTTCAAACGTAAACCCATCTAATGTTATCTTTTCTAATAAGCGTTTTCCAGGATTTTAAAAACCTAACTCTGGGAAGGGTAGTGAATTTTATCACTGTCGATTTGAAATAAAGTTAGTGCATGTGGCCTTACACGCGTGATGGCAGCAATTGTGTATCGCGCGACGCGTGTTTAGTGTTGCACGTGTTCGGCTTTATGCCTCTCCCTTCTCTCTATCCTTATTTGGTAGGCTTTATATTTACCTGATAATTTATATATGTGGATTAGAATATTTCACGACAAGTAGTTCTATTGTGTTTATATTTAAGATAACTGAATCATACGTGTGCACTTCTCTCTGTAATAATTAAATCAACTATTGATTTGTAAATACATATAATATATTTAATAATCAATTATTCATTAACATAAGTAAATAAATAAGTGAAGTTGGCGGATAAAAACAAATGTGGAGTTTTTCATCACTGAAATTAGTTCAGGCGGTTGTGTGACGAAATGTCCGGAATGAATGACTTCGAGCGATACTGTCAGGGTCTAGGAAACTATTGGCGGTTAATTAAGCTGCTTTTATTAAGCTTGTCGGCGTCTGTGGCCTAATGGATATGAACGCAGTTTCATAATCCAGATATACCAGGTTCGAAACCTGCTGCAGGCGGTTTGGTAGCAAATCGCTTTGTGTGGATTTTTAACAATGGTATAAGCGCCGTACCGTTCAGAAAGCAATGGCAAACTACTGAATGAAAAAAATTGCCTAGAAAAATCACAAACAGCCAATAAAAGCTGGGGTTGATTGCCACGTCCTGTAAAGGATAAGCAACTAACTTTTTTTTATTAAGCTGCTATTATCTCCAACTCATACCACAAAACAAATGTCTCTGCTAAGTATGTCTTTCCTGACACGTAGTCAGGCGCCTTTCCTGCTGTCCGTTGTGACAAAACATTTGGTACATGTACATTGGCGCCCTCTCTTTCTCCTTATCATCGATCCTATTAATTGGTACATATTTTACGGCCCTACATTTTTGCTCGGAGCCGCTCCGCTCCTACGAACTTGTTTGTACGTTTCGCGCCAGGTGAATCGTAATAATACCAGGCTAAATTAAGACTGGTCAATCGGGTAATTGCTTTTATCATCTAAAAGTCGTCTGGCCACCTTTGATGGAGTCGGATCTTTATTGATTCAAAGGTGGTTGCGCACGATTCGATGAAACGAAAGCCATGTCGTCTGTCTGAGGGATCCGTATCTGAGGGTCTACGACGACACAGGTTGATGGGGATACGTAATCGCTTCCGTTGGGACCATCTCTCTGTGTAAATTATTACAGATAAACCCGTAAGTTTGGAAAACAATATAATGGGAAAGGAATCTAGACAGGAAATAAGTTCATAGATTTGTTTGTCAGTGGATGCAATAAAAGATGCAATCGGAAGTATTACCGCCTTATTTGAAAGAGGTCACGCGTTGGAATTTTAAAATTTGAATATTTTTAAACACGCGGGGGATATTATTATTTAACACCCCGACCCAATGTATCTCAAAAGAGTTTACCATTGGGCTTGATTTGAGAACCGGGATAGAGTTTGACTTTCATTGTCAAATTCGCCGGAAGTACAATCTAGAATTTGAACTGAGAAATGGAATCGAAATATAATCTAAAGGGGAAATCGGAGGACTCAATACAGAACTGCACCGCAACGTCAAAATTAGCAACTCCCAGGAGCCAAGAGAGACATCGGACTAAGAAATTCTAAAATTATAAAGTTAACCAGATCGAAGTAATCTTTGGGCCAACTTTTGAAACTTAAAGTTAAACCCGCATATTTTTAAATACAAAGACTAGAAACCTTAAAGAGCGAACCAGGACCGAGCATTTTGGGCAAAAGGGTTTGAAACTCAAAAGTATACGCGCAATTTTTAAAATAGAAAGACTGGAGACCTAATGAATCGGATCACCCGTCATAAGGGGAATAACAAAAATTTTTTCCCAGACTCAAGGAGATTTCGAAAGCATCTAATCTAAGGGGTGCTGTGTCCATTCCTAAACTGGGTGGCCCAGGAAGGGTTGGGTGGATTCCCAAACGTCCTTATGGGGGGGATAAGTGTAAACATTTATGGGGGTTAACAAATGTGAATTTGACTCTGTTTATACCTTGCTAAGTGGGTTTATAATATGAGGCAGGCCAACTTCAACATATGAAAATAGTAAGTTTTTTTCAAAAACCACTACAGCAAGCGCTGGGGGTGTTTTTTTGTTATAATGCTAAATTCCTCCTCAGAAACGCGAAAGCAGCAGCGACCCCAGACACACGAATGGAGCGTGATGAGTGATGATTTACACCACATGAGTGCCTAAAAGTGTAAAAATAGTCATCTATTGTGAGATATATGTACCGCTATGTTAAATGTTAAAAATAATTCAGGCACGCCCATTCCCATCGCTCAAAACCAAAAAAAAAACAAAAAAAGTAAAATAAAAAATGTACGACTAAAAATTGCGTGAAAAAGAAATCATCTTTCCCTGAATAACGCTGTTAAATATAACACCAGAATTTAATTATTATTCAGAATCTCTTCTTCAATAGTGGGTAAACTGCGAGATAATGCATCCTGTTCCAAATTGCATCCTCCCACTGATTCTTAGCAAGGCATTTTGTTCATTTTTAATTTGTCTTCCCTTCCGTCAAAACCAACTATCAGACCACCCATGTATGAACCAAACCAAGTCTAAATTTCGACGTCAGTAGTTGTGAGTCCAAAAGCATCAGATTCCACTACTAACCACCTATATGACCAAGTTGTGTGAAGAAGTGCACTCATCACAAAGGAAATGACAAAACCATGATGGCTGCAGGATTCACTTAGAACCAGCTAGGTTTAAACAAGAAACAGCAAAAGAACACTTGTTTTTTTAAATCCTCAAACCAAGTCACAGAAAAGACATATTTATTTATATATAAAATTCACCATAATTTCCATTGCAATTATAACCTGTTAAGAACTAATTTATTATAAATTTGTTACATGTTATTTTTACAACAAAACAATCATTGACGAATCGGTTATTATAGGAATGAAGCAAACATATGAGCAAGACCTTTAATATAAATATATATCATCGAGACATATAAGAGGAAGAATAGAAAACAAATATTTAAAACATAATTTTGCGGATTACACCAGCCGGGACTTGAACGAGCTAAGACCGTTGCATAATCTTCACAAAAGGCGACGGATCAGCTATAAGAAATAGGGCTCTATCCCTATACAGCAATTGTTCTTGACTTGGGGAAAACATCTTGGGAACACACCCTTGAGATAGAAGCCAGAAACATTATCCTTCTATCTACAACTCTGAAGGGGGATATCTTTGAGCGAAGGTAGAACACTGGTTTTGAAACCCATATTAGATACTCTTGAGTGTTGGCCAACCACTACTGCAGAGCTAAGGGATCAATCCGTGACATCCGTTCCAACGACCCATCAATTTTAAAGGGAGTAATCTTTACCCTCCCTGAGCAAATGATTACTCATATAGGATTAAACACCGTTATTTCAGGTTTGATGTGAAAAAATGTGCTGACAGCGGAAACGACAATTCCCCTGTTTAACATGTTTAAATATACATACAAACTTATCATAATGGGATAAAATAATAAAAATCTGCACCACGATGTCATCATCATCCACTCCCTACCACATGAAGCCTGGCTCCTGTGCTTTATAGGCTCCTGTGAGAAAGCCCCGCATGAAGCAGCTCCAGCAGCGCTTGCTGTGGTGGTTCATGACATATCATTTTCAATTGTTAGTTGCCAGCCTCATAATGAACATGACAACATTAAAGATATCAAATGTAAAATATAAAAATGATAAAAGGCGTGTTACAACTCACCCCGTAAGGTTATATATAAAACTTCTGGCACAGGAGAGTTCCGAATAATGTCAGGCTATAGTTTTGGGGCTGTCTTACAGGTAGTCGAGAGGTTAAAAGGTATCCACTATTACCTGTGTATAGGTTCCAAAAACATTGTGGTTTCCAGTAAAATGAAGGGGGGGTTGTCTTGGTGGTTAGAATTCAGAAGATCTTCAATACTTATCCTATCCTCTTTATTGAAATCCTATTTATTCGGTCCTGGGCTAATCTGGAGGGGGTGGGGCACTCAAATGGGAAAGGAAAGTGTCTATAGTGGGGGGGGTGAAGTGCTACAACACCGCTCTGTAAAGGCCTTTCAGCGGCGCGGCGAGAGTCTCCAATCCACATCTTCTTTTAGGATAACTTGCTAGGGCAGGCAAATCTAACCGTGGGGACTTTCGTATTCATCGCTCCTTCTTTCCATGAAATTCTGCAAACACAAATACACAATCGTCCCCCATATAAGGTATGGAAAAAAAAATAGATGACTCCGTGCTCTGCAACTAAACAAACTTTTGTTGTAATGTGTTTCATTACGTTTTTGACAAATCACGAGGGTCCCATTCCTTGTGGGTTATGTAAAATTCCTGTCCGCCAAGTCCCTCCCGATGGTCAATACGGGAAATGGGGCGCCCAGCAGGGTTTTTTTTTTTTAACATCTCTGACCCAGAATAGGTCTTGCGAAATAACGACATGAAACCGAGTCATGTTTCAATATGGGAAAAATATGGGTTTATGAAGAAATGAAAAGGAGCCTATGGAAATAAAAACGATAGAATACAATAAAAGCCTAAGCACGGCCATTCCTATACATTCACTAAGATTGCACTTGACAAGACAACTTGCCGTAAGCTTGTTTGAAGCACGTGTCCTTGGGGAGCTGAAAGTGTGATAAGAAGACTTAGATTTCTTAAATGTAATTTTTTCATAAACCAACGTGAATAAATAAGTGCGTCCTTATAACAAAAGAAAAGCCAATTACCAACATCGTACAAGGACTTCGTCAAGGAAAGATTGTAGTCTATTTTTTTAAATTTTTGCCTCCGTCTTGGTCGAGGCCGTCCCGTTCAACCTATCGGTTATATTAGGGCGCACGTCCAACTATAAGAGACCTTTAGTGTGTATACATTTAAGCCTTTTGTCAAGGGAGAAACAAAAAAGAAAATGACAAAAAATATTTATCACCTGATGAAGTAGCACCATGGGAAATGGTTATGGCTGAGGTGTTTTTTGAGCTGAAGCAATAATTTACTTCATTAATTCAGAACATTCTCTCAGCGGTTTAGGTAATTCTTTTTAGATATTCTTCTTGTTTGGGGGACAAGTCACCATCATTATCGGCATCATCATCATGTCACGAAAGGATTTCTTTATGGTGAAGAATATAAGGTTATCCTGGACAAAAAAGTATATATCAGGTGATAACCATATAGAGGTAAGTGACAGGTCTTACAAGAAATACCCAATTCTCTGAAAGAGTAAGGGTGTATCGACATCAAAGGGGGGGTCAGATGTAATAAACATCCAGGTGTGAGGAAAAAATGAAATGTTCCTGAAAGTCTATTTGCTCCCTTTCAAGATCCGCCTTTGATATTATTATCTAATTGTTATTTGGCTAATTTTGCTAGGGGTATTAAATTATGATCTATCTCTAAAACTATAATATGTACAAACAAAACTGTGTAATGGAAACATACCTTTGTGTGTGTATTGGTTTATTTATTAACTAGGTGTCTCAGAGTAATTGAGTCAAAGTGCATGTTTTATAACAGGTCTTGAAAAGCTTTTAAATATTATAATTCACTATAGTGACTTCTAAATAATTCTGTCCATACGAAATGTATCACTGGTTAGATATTTATGTATATACTTACAAAAAACAAAGAATCATGAAAAAATGTCCATAATCTTGTAAAACAGTGCAGTTTTGCTCTCATTTGCTGCATCAGTATTTCTTATTTTGTTTTGAAAATACCCTGTTTTGCAGAAAAAAGCAAAACATACAACTGTTAATATTTAAATAATGCATCATCATCATCCTTCGACTCTCCATGGGGCATATATAGACCAGTCAACTAATGTATTCCAAGTTTTTTTTCAATATCTTTCCCGTGCCCATCCACTCCAAATCTGTTCAATGTCATTTTCAATTCTGGTATCCACTTTCATTCGTTTTCGATCTTACAAGAACACTATTTGAGAAGTTTTTACACTACCACTAAAGTAACAATCTTGTTTAATTATATACTCCTTTCCGTGAACTTTACGGCCTACCTCTGCTTCTTTTACCATGGAGGTTCAAGAACACAGGGTATGGTCTGCCTTGTATCTAAATGTTTAGACTTTAATGAGTATCCAGTCCATCGCCCAGCAGCGATTTCTTACATAATCTTTGTTTATTGGTATGCTTAAGATTTTGTCAAGGTAGTGAAATTGTATTCCATGTTGGTGTGGGGACTAGCAGTTGTAGCATTATTTCAATCCTGTGTAAGTATAGGCAAATCGCAACTGCAACTCTCCATGATTAATATGAAATCTGTACGGACTTTTTCGGTTAGGGTTTGATGTTCACCTTGGCAAGGAATCATGTGTATTTTTATGTGCAGAGAGGCACGAGATGCTCGATGGATACAAAAGGAATGACTGATGATGAACAAACTTTATAAGAGTGTGAAGGACTTATTCTGAAAATGTTTTTGTGTCAAGAATTTGACTTCTTTTGATTTCAAAAAAACTAGCCGTACGTGACAAGTAGAGGAGTATTTGTATTCTTTCTTTATCTACAAATGCAATCACGAAAAAGACTACAGCTTGTCACAGCCTCTAACATTTGCCTCCCCTTTGCTCTGCACAAGTGGTCCACAGTGAAAAAAAATTTAAAAAAAATAAAACATGAGTAAATCATAAATGCAGGTCCTGAAATTGTAAAGGTTACTCTACCTTCGCGGCAAGATTACTCTTGGCAGAGTGTGTGGAAGATAACAAAACTGAAGGATAATGATGCTTCTATTGTTTTTTCTCTAAGGAAGTGTTTCAGAAGATATTATTTTGTTATTTATGAAACTCAAACAGAACAATGCTGTGGAGCATAGCAGCACCCTTCATCACGAATAACATTATTAACATATCTTTGTTTCTTTTCTGTGTTTTTTTTTTTTTCTTCTGCTTGTTGTGAAGTTTTAAGCACCTAGGAGCATGGGTGTGGGACCAGTTGGATCGAGCCAAATCTCCTCATGTCCCAGCCTGGAACCTCAGGTGCGGTGGCCCAACTGTTCTTTTTGCAGTCTACCAGGTTTAAAAATCCAGCAACATTCCTTTTGGTCTGCAGTGTAAAATGCTTTGATATTTAAAATTTGTACTAAATAGATAATGTGTGTGTGCGTCTTAATATATATATATATATATATATAAATATATAATAAAAAAAAAAACCTATTATATTATTTATATTTGGCATATAAAAGACTATATATTGTGTTGTCTCATATATACAAGAGGCTGCTTTGACATAAAATCTATTTATTGGGGTTGATATTTCTCATACATTAATAATATCACCCTTCGATATATATATATGTTCCTCCATCTTTGTCCATGCAATATAGAAATGTAAAGATTGTTCTCGATCATATCCTCGCGGTGGTTACCGTTTGACCCTGGCTCGATGCAGGCTCTCTTATCTACAAAAACGTGAATCAACTAAAATTTTTTTAAAATAAAACTTGAAACATAAAATAACAAAATAAACAAGTTATATAATCAATTATCTTTAACATAATTTAAATATCATCATATGACTCTCCATGGGGCATAGAATCAACTAATTATTTCATGTGACTTTAGAGTTTTTTAAATTGTCTTCACTGAGAAGAACTTAATTGAGGACTGATTTCTTCTATTATTGTCCGTTGCTTTTGCTCCTTAACACAAACTTAACCTGCGAAGTACTGCAATAGTTTTGGTTGTCGAGTCTTTTCAGTGGATTACCCAATGCATGAAAGGGTCAACTCGATTTGCTCTTCTCTAGAGCGTGTTGTATCTATGAACTCCACTCCTAATGTCAATTTTAGTGGGTGGCTCTAAAACGTGTCCACTGTAGGTAGTTGGTGGCTCGACCCCAGCTCTTGAATCACAAGATTGTGGCCGAAGACACTTACTATATATATATATATAGATAAAATTAATATAATATATATAAATATAAAATATATATTAAAAGATTCTCAAGACTGGTCCTCTTGTTAAGTCAACTATGTAACTTCGTACCAATCGAACTTCAGGAAAAATAAAAGAACAAATGCCTCTGCTAAGTACAATTGTGTGGGCTGTGTTGAAAATTAAAACAGCGCATTGTCTTCAAAACGTCTCGCTGTCCACCACCGATGTACAATTGAGCCAGGCTCTCTGAGTAATTAGATTCTTTGAGTATACACAGCGTAACTCAGGGACGATGATTAGAAATCACCAATATTCTTCTGGTCACTAAATGGGAAAACGTGTCTGGACAGCGCGAGTGCAATGGCTTTTGCCTGAACTAAAATAAACAAGGTACATATATCTCAGAAATTGATACTTTACACTTTATGCACATGTGATGTAATCATCACTTCTCACTGCTCCATTCGGAGTCTGGGTCTACCTCTACTTTCGCTTTTCTGAGCGAATTAGCATAGAGCAAACACCAGTGCTTGCTGTAGTGGTTTATGAACATACCATTTTCATATGTTGAGGTTACCAGCCTCCTATGCTTTGTATCATCACTTAGCAAGTATAGACATGTCAAATTCACATTGTAAAATAAAAGTTCAACTCCGCCTAGGCCGGTCCCAAGCCCAGCTGAAAAAGGAGGAGGGCGGCCTGCATGGAGGCCGTAAGGAGGCAGCTCCTCCACTATGCAAAGACACAACAGGCCAATCACCTGTTTGCTTTAAACTTTTGATTATGAGAATTTCAAGAGAGAAAACCGGACTGATTCTAAAAGCAACGAACTGGAACGGACTACGACTTATGGAACTTGGAACACAAAAAGTATAAATGGAGAAAAGAGGAGCTGGTGGAAGAGATGAAGAAAGCAAAACTAGAAATCCTAGCTTTAACGGAAACAAAGAAAAAAGGACAAGGAGTCATGGATCTCGATGGCAACACGCTGCTCTACAGCGGTGTACCCACATCTAAAAGAGCTAAAGGGGGCGTGGGTTGCATTGTGGCCAAAAACCAAAAAGATAGTATCAAGGGATGGAACTTTGTCTCGGAGCACATTATGGTTGTAAAACTAAAAGAAGGAGAAACCATAGTCAAACTGGTCATAGTGTATGGGCCAAATGAGGATGAGAGAGCAGAGGTCAAGGAGAAATTCTTCGAGCTGCTTCAAAGGACAGTGGATGACTGCCTAGATGAAATTATCATGCTCGGAGATTTCAATGCCAGAGTTAGAAATGACCATGCTAGATGGGGTGAAGTTATCGGAAGATACGGAGAAGATACTCTCAATGACAATGGAAAGCGACACCTTAGATTCTGCAGTGAGCAGAATCTGATCATTACAAACACACACAAAGTTCCCCCATAAGTGCATACATGCATACACTAGATGTGAACCAACAAAGAATGAGAAGTCAGTGATCGACTATGCCATTGTTAGGAGGAGCTCATTTAAATATGTCCTGGATGCTAGAGTCTGGAGGGGGCCAGAGATTGGAAGTGATCACTACCTGCTTACAATCGAAAGAACAACTGAAAGAGTTGCTCAGCCTAGGAACTGCCCAACATCACGCAAGAAATTAAGTAAACGAACGGGAGAAATGAGCATTAAGACCTACAAGCTGAGAGAACCAGACATTAAGGCCAGATATCAGGGGCTTATTGCTGGAGTGGTGAGCAACACAGAAGAACAACCTGATGACTTGGAAACCCTCTGGCTTAAATTCAAGGACATTATAAAGACAGCTGCTGCACAAGCATGTGGTGAAGTCCGACTTGGGAACAAGAGAAAGAGGACACCTTGGTGGACAGAGGAAGTTAGAGACAATAAGAGAGAAGAAAATGGCATGGAAACAATACTTAGGAGCTAAAAACACAACTGGACAAATGGAGAAATATAGAGAATACAAGCAATGGATTGCGTTATGAAAACATCGACGTCACACAACAGAAAACTGAATCCAATGAAATCTGACTAAATAGCTTGATGATCCAGATTTTACAGATGACTTAGCTTTTCTGTCTCATAACCGTAATCAGATGCACGACAAAATGGAAAGACTCGATGAAGGTCGCAGCAACTGGGTCTGACAATACACAAAGAAAAGACGATGCCACTTCTCATTAACGAGTAATTCGTCATTTCGCTCACAGATTTATATTTTTTTTGTGAGCGATATGGCGAGTTATTGATTAATGGCACCTGACCATGCATTGTTATTGTACGCAATAAAATAGTAACACATCATCGCTGGTTTAGGTCCTGTCGATGTCCAGTTCTGTCTTCGGCATGTCACATTAGTTGTCCGTGATGTCTACTTTACTAATGTTTATTGTGATGTACACTTTCAATCATTCAATCAATACCTTTTAGCTTCCCAAGGAACATAGGCCTTCAACAAACACATGCCAGGTCTTCCTGTCCTGTGTCATTCGCTCAAGTAATTTCCATGTTTTCCTCATCATTTTTACCTCTGTATCCAGTTCTCTTCTCCATGTGTTAACTTTACTAATGGTTATTATGTTGTCTCTTTACTAATGTTTGTTGTGGTGTCTACATTACTTATGTTTGTTGTGGTGTCTACTTTACTTATGTTTGTTGTGGTGTCTACTTTACTAATGTTTGTTGTGGTGTCTACTTTTCTTATGTTTGTTGTTATGTCTACTTTGCTAATGTTTGTTATGGTGTCTACTTTATTTTGTTGTGATGCCTTTTTTATTAATGGTTATTGTGGTGTCTACTTTACGATTGCTTGTTGTGGTGTCTACTTTACTAATGTTAGTTGTGGTATCAACTTTACTAATCTTTGCTGTGGTGTCAACTTTACTAATGTTAGTTGTGGTGTCTACTTTAATAATTATATAAACCAATAAACGGTATTGAATCAGTTCTACAAATAACGGTTCGCATGAAACAAAGGACGTTTCGGGTTTAACACTTCGTCAGCCACAAACAGGTGACAAAGACAAGAATTACATATAGGTACTACAAAAACATACGATGATGAGAAACATACACGAAATGAGCGATACAAGCAGATGGAAAAAGTAAACACCCACAGTGATGAGCGAAAAAAGAACAATAATAACACAAGAAAATATTTGTTTCATAGATCTGGAAAAGGCGTTTGACAGGGTCCCCTGGAGCAAACTTTGGGACTGTTTGGCAAGGAAGAATATTCCTGTACCACTGATTCATGCTATACAGAGCTTCTACAGGTCTTGCAGAAATTATGTGAGGACAGCAAACCATAAGTCAGAAGAGTTCAGGACCACCACTGGTGTAAGACAAGGTGATATCCTATCACCTTACCTCTTCATACTCCTTATGGACGATGTCATCAAGGCATGTAAGGAGAAAACAAGAAAGTATTCAGTGGGGTACTGGAAGATGAGACAGGTCTATATTTCGAAGCTGGCATTTGCTGATGATGTTGCCCTGATTGCTAAATCAGAGGCACATCTTCAATCCAACCTGCAACTCTGGAAGGAAGAGCTGGAGAAGAGAGGGATGGTCATAAGCAGTTCTAAAACAAAATCCATGGTATATCACGAGAAGAAAGAAGACATCAGATTAAGCTGGGAGAACAGGTCCTGGAGCAGGTCGACCACTTTAAATACCTCGGAGCTATTATAGACCGAAAGGGAGGCATCAAAGAAGAGTTGGCCACTCGAAAAGCAGCAGCTGGGAGACTTTTTCAGGCCATAAATCGAGGATTCCTCAGCAAGAGAGAGGTTGGTAAGAAAACGAAGATGGCTGTATACCGCTCCACCTATGTCCCAGTCTTGACATATGGATGCGAGTCATGGGCAATGACTACAACCCATAAAAGCCAGATCCAAACCTCAGAAATGAGGTATCTGAGGAAGGTGGTTGAAGTAACAAAAAGAGACATGGTACGCAACCAGACGATACGTCAAGGCCTTAAATCCTACTCCCTGCAGACCCAAGTAGAACAGTCCCAATTAAGATGGTTTGGCCATGTCTGCAGAATGGGAGAAGATCGGATACCACGACAAGCAAGGGAAACAAAGAGCCAGGGATCCAGACCCCGAGGACGACCCAGAGTCCGCTGGGAGGACAACATTAGACAATCTTTGAAGGACCGAGGACTAGAATGGAACCAGGCCACGAGGAAGACAGCCGATAGGATAGTCTGGCGCTCTCTCTTCCAAACCTCTACACCTCACGGTAGAAGGGGAACGACTAAGTAAGTAAGTAAGTAAGTAAGTAAGTAAGTAAGTAAGTAAGAAAATCGTAAAACCTAAAAGAAATACCGTAAGAAGAAAGTAAATAATCAACAAAACGAAAAAAAGAATGAACAAAACTTCGGAACAAGTAAAAGTTCACTTAGCTAGATCCGAAGATGCTTGGAATAGAAGACCGTAGTACTCCGTCCAAGAAATCTCTAAGGATGTGACGTATCAGATAGCGACAATTTAAAAAGATACAAAAGGATATGAAACGAACCAAAACAAAAACATAAGAAGATAGATCGAAAAAATACGAATAAAGAAGAATGAAAAAAAGAGAAAAGCTACCAGAATTTATGCAAAATGATGTTGCACATTAAGGCCATCAGGAGCTAAAACGTCCATTTGAAAAATAAGACGATTCTCCAACGAAAAGCGAGTCCGATAATCACCGACACATGAAAGGAGGGCAGTTACATGAATATCGGAATTACCTGAATAGTCAGGCCTATTGAAATGAAGGGCCACTGGTAAATGTTTGCCATGATAGATGTTATTCAAGGGCTCACGAAACCTGTCTGCCAAAAGCCTGCCAGTTTCACCAATATAGGTAATGCCACACCTCTTGCAGATGATAGCATAAATCAGGTTTCTGGATTCGCACGTGAAAGACTCTCTAATGATAAATTTTCCTTTCGGAAAAGTGACTGTCTGAGTTTGGAGTACAAACGGACAGCTCTTACGTATACGGCGTTGGGTTGGCACGGTTTAGTACCAAAGTATGAAGGGCTAGTATGTCGCAAGCGACTGTGTACAAGAATATCCCTAAAATTCCTATCCCTACGATATGCCACCAAAGGTGTATCACGAAACAACTCTCTGGTATCAGGATCAGAGTGGAGAATAGGCAGATGTCGAAACAGAATTCTCTTCACCGCCAGACAGTGAGGATGGAAAGTTAGAACCAGTCTGAGTCTGCCAGATTGGACAGAAGGTGCAATAGTGAGTGCCATCTGACAAGTGACGCGTGTGATACGATTAAGAGCATAAGATAAAACATGTTCTGCATAAAAACGTCGGCGAAAGAACTCGAGAATCTCTTGAGCTCGCTGATTGAAATCATCGTCATCGTGACGTAACCGACGCAAGCGAAGAAGTTGAGAAAAGGGAATGGAATTTTTACAACTAAGAGGATGCGATGAAGTATAAAGAAGGAAACCATGAGCGTCAGTAGCCTTATAATAGACAGACAGTAGGGCTAATAGTCACAGTGATGTCAAGGAAGTTCACTGAAGTCGTAGAAATTTCAGAAGTGAATTTGATGGCAGGATTGAAATTACCTATATGGTCAATAAATCGACGGAGGTCTACCTCAGACATGTCTGTAATGCCAATACCATCATCAATATAGCGGCGGTAAAACTCGGGTATTGGTCCATCGTAACTTTGAAAGACCAAATATTCAAAGTGGTCCATAAACAGGCAAGCGTAACTAGGGCCCATCTTAGTACCCATAGCGACGCCACTAATTTGGTTGAAGAATTGGCCATTAAACTCAAAAGAGTTGAGAATAAGAACCAACTCAGCAAGGCGAAGAAGCGGACCTGTACTTATAGTAAGATCAGTACGCTGGTCGAGAAAAAATTGGAGTGCCTTGAGACCATCAGCATTTGGAATAGAAGTATAAAGGGAACAAACATCCAGGAGGAAAAGACCGTAAGTACGATCAGGCGTGAATTTGGTCTTTCAAAGTTACGATGGACCAATAGAAAAGAAAGAAAACGAAGTTTTCTTCCATCCGGAGGAAGCTTCGCCCGACCCCCGTAGGAGTCTGGACGACCATATTCCACTAACAGCATATCCTCCTATGAACAGAGAGTGCCATAGTTCTCCACTATCAATGTCGTTACTTCATTCTCCAACAAACCAAAAACACAACATGAGTATGAAGTAGGTTACCCCAGGTTCTGGCAGTCGTGAAAAATGACAACGACTGTCCTCTCCTGGTCACCCATTACACAGTGCGCTGTACAATAATAGCAGCTATTACATAAGCAAACATTACAGTTGATGTCCAAATAGCACAAACAATCTTTCGTAACAAGGTTTAAACATATACTAAATTGCCTTTATGGCGCCACATACATGCAATTCAAAAGCATAACATTTAGCACAAATATGGTATTCTTATTTGAAATCCACCTCCTCTGTCACCCTCACTACATTATAAAGCTGCATAGAACAACTCATATTTTATCCGAACAGTACTGGTGGCGTGGGTCAGACTCTTCAGTCCGGTTCGCGTTAACCGAAACACCCTAACTGAACGCGAACCCGATACCTCTCCCTTGCTGTTGCTGGACTATCAGCAGGTGGTTATGAAGCAACGACATGTGCTTCCACCTGACTGCATCACGTGCACTCCGCCTATTCGCGAAAGTAACTCGTGCAACTGTGACATATTATGATAATAGCTTTCATCTATCTACTTCATTATCTATACTTTTCTTTTACCTAGCTTTCACCTACGCCTGTTGGTTAACATAAAACCATTCCTATACTCAGAGATCAGTCCCTTTTCAAATTTAGCATGCATATTTTATTGCTGTTCGCTATTTCCTTTGATGAATGTTCACGAGCAGACCTATTAGCTAACTTTACCTGTAATTTTTTACGCCAGCGATTGAAAATCGTGTAATAAGATCAGACAGCGATCAGAGCAGATTAATTGGAACCAAGGTGAGGCAAATTCCTATTACCTATTGTAATCCGTTCGCTAGAAATGTAATTAAACACGGCGAAATTGCCAGATCAAAATACATTGCTCACTAGAATGGCCATACGAGCAGAGACGTGTAAAATTTACACTGATTAGCAAATTACGTTACGCCGGATCTCAAGCGAGTCCATACGCAACAGAGAGAGTCTGGATTTCGGTTCTAGCGTGAAAATTGGCTTTGATTTCACGTATTCCCCGAGATTTTCCCGTAGGTGCTAAATCTGGCAGAGAGTCTGGTTTTCGGTGAATAGTGGCCATTCCCTTTGATTTCAGATACATATATACCCCAGCATTCTAACTCAATTTATCCAGTACCGCCACAGATTCAGAAGACATCTAGCTACGATTCTAGAATCACTTGTATTAAGTAGAGTTCTTAGTTTTCGGTGGAGATAGTCTTAGAAGCTTATGTGAAGGTAAATACTATACTAGTAGTTTTGAGTGATTTAAATGGTAAATCGTCGATTATATTTCACTAGATTTTCTGTGCAGAGTGATTTACTAGATAGATCCGTCATTTATATTTCTTTAGGTTTTACTGTGTTACGGTGGCTAGCAGAATAAATAATAATTTCTAGCTAAACTATGCCAGCTATAAAGTAAATTTAATTAATAGCTAGTAACCAGTCAGAGAATATTTTAACCAACTAGTAATGCACGGTTCATCATGAGTATTGACGAAATATGTATTTATTTCTAATTCATTATGATTAAGTTTTTTTTCTAATGACTAGAATTTATTTCACAGGAGGTTTTAAACGATGAGGCAAGCTCTAAGCTTGTAGTTTCAATTTAAGTTAAATAACCGAAGTGGATAAATGTATTCTATTTTACGCGGGTTAAGGACTGGATTGTGAATACTATATTATGGTTAAGTATTTGTATTTTTTCTCCTTTACACAGTATTGGGTTAAACCCTAAACCTTACCAGCGGCTTCCATGTAAATCTGAGAGTAACCATACAAAAGAACAATTTAATTAGTATCTGGGTTTCTTCAAGGTAAAAACTGTCTGAGGTTGTGTTTACACCCAGAAAGAGACAGAATACCACCCAAAGAACATTAATAGTGACTTTGTAACTGGGCATATAGATCCAGATTTCTTTGCAAATTTCATTTACAGTCAGCCCGTTGCGGTGACTTAACAAACATTAACATTTCCCGACGGTTTGACCAGTTGTAGTGTGACCAAGAATTTTATACTGAGAGAAGTTACCAACCGGTCATTTCTATTTACTGGAAATCTCAAGCTATTGACACTGTGAGCGCTGTTAAATTTCTTACCTGGACAAATTAAATGTGACATAAACAGTAATCCTAAATAATAATACCAAAGGGAACGCTCCCCGGAGAAGTGGACTTAAATCTGTCTTTTGAGGGGCTGGGGTTCCCTTTACCAAAAATAACACTGGATTTGCTGTGGGTGTGTGTCCTAAAGAGTGTCCCAGAAGATACCACACAAGTATTAGGTAAGAAAGAATGCTCGTGGCCACGGTTGTCTGAGAAGAGAGGAAGAATGGATGAATAATTCATATATATATATATATATATATATATATATATATATATATATATCTTGTAGAATCCATGTACTCACTTTGTGTATTTTGTATGCAAGTTTTTTTTTTTTTTGCTAATGCTGTCCCTTTTCCAAAAGAGATTAACGTATAACTCTGTTCTTTACGGTAGAGGGAAATACTAGACCATAGCGTATAAATCTTTGACTCTTTGGGGTTAATAACTTTCATCTAACGGGATCTTGTCTCAACAGAGGGAAGGGAGGATTGCACCTATGAGTCTAACTCTTTAATTAATTCATTAATTTATGTTTATTTGTATTTGATTTTGATATTCAAAAATGTTGCTGTTGTAAAGTTCTTTAAGATAAATAAAATTTACATAAACTTTATTTACGTGTGTTGGTCAGCTTGTCCCAAAAGATCCCTATTCCATTGATATAGTTTTCACGTCTGTGCGTCTAATTGTCGTCACTTATCTGTGTGTGTGTAGATGTGAGTGGTTGAAATATATATATATATGTATATTTATAGGAAAACTGTCTGATCTAAGAATCTCAGTCGTAACCGATAGGCTGGATAGATTATCTCTCAACTCCAGGGACAGACTTTACCTTTCACCATTTCACTCGTGAAAAATCTATTTCTTTACATTATCTCCCACTGAGCTATCACCTGGTCTAGTTCTATTTAGATGGGACCATAATTGATCTTAAATTCCTATCGAAAAATCTACGACAGCAACCTTGGTATTGTCTCGCAATGACTATACCTCAACGAACCTAACTGGCGCGACCTCATTAAACGCACGTCTGAGTGTGCGCCAGCTAGCACTTGGGGGGATATTGCGGACCCATACCTTGCGGTCACTAGCTATCAGGCCCTCAGATATACCTCTACTGATCCTATTCAGGTCGCACGGCCCCAGACTGTGAGTATTCATGGGCGCCTGCCGCGAACCCCGTCTCAGATGTACTTTCTTCTCAGGTGATGATACCTCGACCACCTGATCGTCCGCCCTGGGACTTCGGTGTTGCTGAAACCCTTCTTAAGCCCCTCCCATGGCGTTATGCACTCCCCGTACATTGCCGACGATCAAATCGTCAACTGCGTTCTCAAGGACAAACGCGTCCACTCTCCCTGATAGAAATGGGGTGTCCACATTAATACACGCCTGGGGGTAAGACTCAACTTTGCCCCCAAACGTGGTACACTTCACAGTTTTGCCTGTAAGGCAGGATTCGTCAATGCACGAACGACGCACCACGACTGTGGTACATCCAGTGTCCCTCAACACCGAGACTGGTTTCTTCTCCACCACACCTTTGTGGAGGGCCACCTTTCCAGTCTCATGGATCGCCAACAGAAATGGTACCGCATGCCCACAGTGTAACACTATATTCTCGTTCGAATTGAATAGAGGTCGACACCCCACACAGTCCTCGCTGTTGACTGTGTCCAACTCAAACGCAGAATTCGCGTGTTCGATTGGGGTAGCACACACGTCTGCATTATGTCCCTTACCATTGCACGTGGAACATCGGCGTTCCCTTTAGATTCGCCACACGGACTCCTAATAGGACTGCTAACCGGCGATGATCGTGCTTCGGAGTCAGAAGATCGACTCTCTGAGAATCCACTCTTCTGCTTGACCTGTTTCTCTTTTAAGTGCCTATCTTTCTTTCGAGACTCACCAAAGCGCACTTGCTTACGCATTTGGCGCTCTTCTCCACCACTATCGCTAACAGAGTGACGGATGTTCCACCTCGGCTGGAACCTCTGACGCGTTCTAAAATTATCGTAGTTGCCTCTGAATGGCTGATAGGGCCGAGGTGACCTATTGTGTTTCTGTTCTTCGCAGCTATCTGCACCGTCTGACTGATTTTTCGACGGTTGGCGCTGGACTTTGCAGACAAAAAGTAGCAGCGGACGCTCTGTCCAGGTTATAATGCAGTGGTGTAACCAGTGGAGTGTTCTCCACGGTAAGTGGTTCCTGACAGCTAGGGGCTCGTCTGGGATCACCAACTTCCTAGCACTAAGCTACAAAGTACGCCTTGTGATATGTCAAATTGTGTTACTCGACGTTAGTTGCAACTTCACTCTACAACATGTGACACTCTTTCTATCAATAATTGAACAACCTAGCACAAAAGTGAACCTTTCAAAACCACATCGAACACAATAAATGTCAAATATTATCCGTATTGGCATCGCTAACCTTCCCTGTGCACTCTTTCCAAATTAGGTCAAATACCGCGACGGGTCAACACATGACCGAAAACAGTTCACTGCTACTGTCTAACATTTAAAAAAAACAGAACACACTGCCGTGAAAACTGGAAAACCTGAAGACGTGAACATATTCTGCTATGAACTTCTCATCTGTGTGCATAGAAACTTCTAGCCTTCTATACTGTAACATATTGGCCCACGGCCATTAGGCTCACAAAAGAAAACCGGATAAGAGCTCACCAGCTGTCAGGAACCACTTACCGTGGAGAACACTTCACTGGTTACACCACTGCAGTGTGGATTTATAATAACAAATAAAGGCTCGTTCTTCCAAGAGTATCACCACACAACAACGGCTGACATAAGAAATAAACGCCTTTAACAGGTACTTCACTTTAATACTTTATACACACAATAAGGCCTCACACGGCCATCAAACGCATCAGATACAATAATGTGAAAACCACTGTACAAGGTAAATATGCCTTAGCAGCTTAAACTATCCCCTTCATACATGAAGGTACGAATTATACAAAATGACTACTCTGAGTCTCGCTCACCTGAGCGGCAAAACTATGAAAATAACTGATACAGTGTATTTCTTCTTCTCACTGGAAAATGCTGTGTACATGAAGCCACCACACTGATAAATGTAGACTGCAAACTGTACATGCAAAGGCGTCACACTGGTACATTACATTGATAAGGGTGACTGTGGTGCATGTAGTTTGTGTGTACTAGTCATCTTGATGAAGGTTGATGGTCAACTCGAACAGACACAGTGTTGGATATACCGGTCACCTTGTCTATAAAGTATTGAGGCCCTGGCAAGGGACAGTGTTTATATTGAGTGAGAGTACAGATGTGAGTTACGCGAATGGGTGTACTGTTCTGTAGAGTTGATAGGTAACAATGCACTCATACACTCGTATCTAGAAGTCAATGACGGCTGGAACTACTGTTAACAGTTTCATACAGTTTAATGGGACGCACACTCTGACAACACAGCTACAGTCACTGGAACAGGTTGGCAACAAGATCACATGCTTGAAAAAATGGTCTACGACATCAAATATGCATTCGTATAGAATGTGGATACAACAGAACATTAGTAGCTAGTCACTCAGGGTTCTAGTTGTATTTACTCCCAAGCCTAACTGACTGATCGCGTCAGTTAATGTTAGCAAATGTTTATCATCAATGGCTCCCTGACAGAACCTCTTCTGTCGAGGAATTACAACTCGTAAATCAGTAGACTTATGTGACGACAATCTTAAACCACAGTAGTGGGTTACCATAGTAGATAGATCTCTGTACCATCATCAGATAATAAGGCATTCCTGTTATCCGAACGATGATCCGCTTAGGCAAAGGCGGGATCCAAAATGGCTTCTATCTCCAGTGAGCGTCGCTCACTGCGAAGATGCATAATGAAGCATAAGTAAAGGGCTCTGTTCCAAAACATCGATAATGCTGCGTAGATTATATCTATATAATAATGCAATGTACATAATAGATATTGGTGCTGCTAGCACAATGTCGTCAATAAAGAATTCAGCCCACTCACATGCAGACCATATCCCTGGCTGCAGATCTAGGCATAACGAAAAGTTCAGTAAATGTCTTTCGTTACCTTAACATCCTAGAAAACACTAGAAAAATAGCACACGTAATCCTTTGGCGCTAAGAATATATTCTGGGGAGGAACATAGACATAATAGTCACACAGACGATGTCGCCTTTCCCCAGAATTTCACAGCAAAGAACAAATCTTCGGACCTCTGTCCGACAGCGATCAGGATCCGCCCATCATCACGGAAGTCTCTCTCGACAACCTCAATTCGACACCTGCGCAGAAGCGCGTGACCCCCAGAGTTCAACTCAAGATGGACCGACGTAAATCTTAGTATTCATATAAGACCCAAGAGAAGGTAACAGATATAATAAAATGTACCAACAACTAAATCAAGGGTTATGTACCTTTGACTAACAACAAAAAGTGTTAACAGACAAATAAATATCTTTCTATATATATATATATCTCTCTCTCTATATTCATTGCCTACAAAAGAATCTGTGCGTAACAATAACACACTCGAAAATCATCGATCTATTATCAACTACGGCCTGTAGATAATTCGATCTAGACCCTACAATGTTCTAGAAGTACAACGTAATTATCTCCAAGGTCCGAGAATATGGCAGGCACTCAGTTTACAGTGGACAATATCAACCACACAGCGATCTCGCTGGCAAAAAGGAAAATATACGTTCTCCCTGGACAAAGGCTAGTTTCTTACTTACTTACTTAGTCGTTCCCCTTCTACCGTGAGGTGTAGAGGTTTGGAAGAGAGAGCGCCAGACTATTCTATCGGCTGTCTTCCTCCTGGCCTGGTCCCATTCTAGTCCTCGGTCCTTCAAAGATTGTCTAATGTTGTCCTCCCAGCGGACTCTGGGTCGTCCTCGGGGTCTGGATCCTTGGCTCTTTGTTTCCCATGCTTGTCGTGGTAGCCGATCTTCTCCCATTCTGCAGACATGGCCAAACCATCTTAGTTGGGACTGTTCTACTTGGGTCTGTAGGGGGTGGCATTTTAGGCCTTGACGTATCGTCTGGTTGCATACCATGTCTCTTCTTGTTACTTCAACCACCTTCCTCAGATACCTTTTTTCTGAGGTTTGGATCTGGCTTTTATGGGTTGTAGTCATTGCCCATGACTCGCATCCATATGTCAAGACTGGGACATAGGTGGAGCGGTATACAGCCATCTTCGTTTTCTTACCAACCTCTCTCTTGCTGAGGAATCCTCGATTTATGGCCTGAAAAAGTCTCCCAGCTGCTGCTTTTCGAGTGGCCAACTCTTCTTTGATGCCTCCCTTTCGGTCTATAATAGCTCCGAGGTATTTAAAGTGGTCGACCTGCTTCAGGACCTGTTCTCCCAGCTTAATCTGATGTCTTCTTTCTTCTCGTGATATCATCTTTTAGTTTCACAACCATAATGCGCTCTGAGACAAAGTTCCACCCCTTGATACTATCTTTTTGATTTTGGGCCACAATGCAACCCACACCCCCTTTAGCTCTTTCGGATATGGGTACACCACTGTAGAGCAGCGTGTTGCCATTGAGATCCATGACTCCTTGTCCTTTTTTCTTTGTTTCCGTTATAGCCAGGATTTCTAGTTTTGCTTTCCTCATCTCTTCCACCAGCTCCTCTTCCTTCCCATTTATACTTCTTGTGTTCCATGTTCCATAAGTCGTAGTCCGTAGTCCGTTCCAGTTCGTCGCCTTTAGAATCAGTCCGGTTTTCTCTCTTGTGTTACTCGTAATCGTGGTTTAAAGCAAACAGGTGATTGGCCTGTTGTGCTCTGACTCCCTAATTTTGCACCTTTTTCCCCCGACTTCCGGTAGTCACATGACACACCAGTTCGGCTAACCGCGGCCTTTCCGAGTGACCTATCGCCGACCCCAATACATAAGATGCACTGCGAAATAACGCTGTGATAGTCCGCAACAGACGATACGTCAAAGCCTAAAATCCCACACCCTGCAGACCCAAGTAGAACAGTCTAAGATGGTTTGGCCATGTCTGCAGAATGGGAGAAGATCGGCTACCACGACAAGCATGGAAAACAAAGAGTCAGGGATCCAGATCACCAGGACTACCCAGAGTCCGCTGGGAGGATAACATTAAACAATCTTTGAAGAACCGAGGACTAGAATGGAACCAGGCCAGGAGGAAGACAGCCGATAGGATAGTCTGGCGCTCTCTCTTCCAAACCTCTACACCTTACGGTAGAAGGGGAACGACTAAGTAAGTAAGTAAATAAATGTTCACAATTTACCCCAAATAACTTGGGAACACAATCTCCTGGCACAGTAGAATGGACACAGCAACTTTGATTAGCTGCTTCAAACCTTTGCTCTGGGGTAGTTTCAGAATCCCTCTTATGACTTTTGCTTCAAGTTCCTTAAGTTCCCAGTTTTTGTATTTAAAATTGCAGGTTCTCTTTTAAGTTATAAAGACGCCCAAATACTTCGATCTGTCACTTTTAATTTTGGAATTCTTTGTCCGAACCTTTTCTCTGGCTACTGGGAGTTGTTACTTGACGTAGTTGAAAATGCAGTCTGATTTGTGCCTCCGACTTTGTTAGATTACATCTCTCATTTCCACTCCTTTCCCATATGGTATTTTAGACAAACTTGCCAATGAGAACCATTGTTCATTCCTGTTCTCAAATCAAATCAATCGTAAGTTGGGAACTGGGTGTGTCATGGTGTTAGCTAATTATCTCCCCGTGTGTTTGAAATTATGCTTTTAAAATTTAAACTTATGACCTATCAATGTTCAAAATAAGGCCATAATACTTCCGACTGCATGTGTACAAACTCACAAACACATCTGTGAACTTATTTACTGGCTGATACCTTTCGCACCATAATCTCCCATCACGGGTTATCTGTGTTATTGAAACAGAAATGGTTCAGCGGAAGTAATACCTCATTGTTACATGTGGTTACGTACATCTCCCAGACGGATTTCTTAGACAGACAATCTAGCTTTCTTTCCGTCAATCGTGCTAGACCACCTTGTGTTAACAGTGCCGTCTCTATCACAGGTGGCTAGACGACTTAAGTGATAAAAGTATTATCCGCTGACCTGTCTAATTTGCCTTGTCATACTATGATTCATATGGTGAAAAGTAAACAAGTCTGGGAGTGACTAGGAAAAAAAATGTAGGTGCATAAAATATGTCAAATAATAGACGATGAGTGAGGAAAATGAAGAAATAAATTAATAATGCAGGAGAGAACTAAAGTTAAGTAAAAGGACACAACTGATTTCCTCACACAGCTCTAGCCTTTTTGTATTTTTATCTTGATATCATTGTCGAAATATAAGTTTTAACACAGACCACATGACTGTTTATATTGGGATATGAAACCAAATTGAACCGACTGACCTTGTGTCTAGGCTGAACTAGACGCGTTTCGCCAAAACAAGGGAAAAAAAATTATATTAAAAAAAAATTATATCATTGTCTGTCTGTCAAACTTTTCCTACATTGCTGTAAGGCTATACGCTTGATTCTACATCTTATAGGGGTATTTCTTCAAGAGCAAACTTGTTGTTTCCTACACTTATTCTCATTGTCTTTGATTCCCCCAGTGTAATTTCAGAACCAATTGCTGTGAACTCTCATAAAGTATTTTCATTTAGACCTAAATCTGACTAAACACCACGAAAATTGGACATCACTCTAATATATTTGAAAGGAAATGGTATAGGTACATGTACTAAGACAGTGAAGAAGCTGACAGACTGGCAAAGGACGGTGGAAAGCTAACTCAGCCTGATGCAAGTATAACTTTCGAAGAGGTAAAGAGTTTTATCACTATCATATACAAGAACGAATGGCATGCAGAGCATACAGGACACAAACAAAATGACGTATGTTACCAGCTCAGCAGGAGAGAACAAGTGATAATCTTCAGAATCTGCACGGGCCACAATAGAATGGAATACCAAGAAGAAGTTTGTTCTTAATTTTTTTTTTAGAAATCAGCTTTAGCTTATGCAGTTCGATTTTTTATTTCCGTTACCTATCTCATGCAGATACCTCTTTGATCTGAGGCAAGGTGCTTGAAGTTCTTCAGTAGATTGCAGGTCGTTGTTGTTAAATTAATCTCAAATGCACTTGTCTCCCAATTCCCCCCCTGTCCTACAATTATAGACGATATATATATTTTAAATAAACAGTAGTTACTCTAACGTTATAGGTAGGTAGGTGGATGGATGAATGATAGATGGCGGGCGGGCGCACGGACGGACAGACAACAGACAGACAAACAGACAGATAGATAGAATAATAGATAGATAGATAGATAGATAGATAGATAGATAGATAGATAGATAGATAGATAGAATAGATAGATAGATAGATAGATAGATAGATAGATAATAGATAGATAGATAGATAATAGAGATTAGATAGATAGATAGATAGATAGATAGATAGATAGATAGATAGATAGATAGATAGATAGATA
The DNA here is from genome assembly GCA_024509875.1 of Oreohelix idahoensis. Lineage (NCBI taxonomy): Eukaryota > Metazoa > Mollusca > Gastropoda > Stylommatophora > Oreohelicidae > Oreohelix > Oreohelix idahoensis. The sequence goes on along the minus strand of JAMPIV010012228.1, from coordinate 8,006 downwards.
GATAGATAGATGCCATGTCTCTGTCACAATTTCTTTGTTCATTTCTGAAGATTCTAAAACATGACCAAGTTCAGATTAGATTTTATTTTGACAAAACAATACATTGCAATTAAAGTCACCGAAAAGCCCGGAGGTTTTTGCCCTCGTCCAGAGCTAAGCAGGTTTTTAAGGATTGAAACAAAGAAACAAGTTTACAAGTAACCTCGAGCCACGTTTCATTATGCATTTGATTTGCAACGGTTACTGGCTCGCTCTTGGAACTAAAGACATGACAAAATGAACATTGTAATATCTAAATACTATGCGGGTTTAAAGAAAGCATTGCTTAGATTAGTAGTACTAGTAATATAGTAGCAGTAGTATTAATAGTACTTATAGGAGAAGTGGTAGCAGTAGTAGTAGTAATAGAAGTAGTCGTAGCATTAGTGGTGGTGGTTGTGATAGCAGTAGTTGTGGTGGTAGTAACAATAGTAGCTGCATTAATAGGAGTACTAGCAGTAGTAGTTGTAGTAGTAATAGTAATAGGAAAAGAAACAAACAACAACACAAAAATAATACGTCTTACTACGAGAATAGACAAGGAAACCTACTTTGCGGCCACAAGGCCTTCGTCAGGGACAGACAAACAAAAGACAGAAGGGAAAGAAAGTGAGAATTAAGTGGAGAACATGAAACTATAGGAATAAGAGAAAAATACTCCCGGATAGTGTCACATGTCGGAACGAAAATGGCCGCTACTGAACCGGAAACCGGAAGTGAATAGTAATAGTAGTAGTCGTGATAACGGCTGTTGTAATTACAGAGAATCACTTTGGAAATTGATGAGGCATTATGGAGTTCCCCTGAAGATCATTAATTTAATAAAGAAAACATATGAAGACATGACATGCAGAGTTCTTCATGAAGGACAGCTTACAGAACCGTTTGGGATAAGAACAGGGGTGCGACAGGGATGCCTCTTGTTTCCATTTCTTTTCTTACTAGCAATAGACTAGGTTACGAGAACATCGACAACACACAACAGAAATGGAATCCAGTGGACTCTGACTAAACAGTTGGATGATCTGGATTTTGCTGATGACTTAGCTCTTCTGTCCCATAACCGTAATCAGATGCAGGACAAATTGAAAACATTCGATGAGAGGTCACAGCAATTGGGTCTGAAAATACACAGGGAAAAGACAAAGATAATGAGAATAAATGCAGATAATGATAACAGGGTTGAACTTGAAGAAGCACCAATACAAGATGTAGAATCGTACACATATCTTGGTAGCAATATAGACAAAGTTGGAGGGACAGACGGTGATATCAAAATAAGAATACAAAAAGCAAGAGGAGCTTTCATTGCATTGGGAAATATATGGAGATCAAGAGAAATCGGATCCAACACGAAAATAAGAATCTTCAACTCAAATGTGAAGTCAGTCCTATTGTATGGCTCTGAGACATGGAGAACAACAAAGACAGCTACCAAAAAGCTACAGACTTTCATAAATGGGTACTTGCGTAGAATAGAGGGATTAAAAGGGTATGACAAGGTTACCAACGTGGAACTGATGACAAGAACTAGACAAGTGCCAGTGGAACAAGAGATGAGAAGAAGACGATGGAAATGGATAGGACGCACATTGAGGAAACCTGTTGAAAGCATTACAAGGCAGTCCTTGTTCTGGAAACCCCAGGGCAAGAGAAGCAGAGGTAGACCAAGAAGCACATGGAGAAGAGAGCTGGAAACAGAGATGAAAATGATAAGGAGAACATGGAAAGAACTTGAGATGATGGCACGTGACAGGAGGACTTGGCATGTGTTTGTTGAAGGCCTATGCTCCTTTGGGAGTGGAGGGTTATGAATATGAACGTATTAGTGGTAGTGGTAGTCCTAATACCACTGACTGTTGTTACTGTTCTTGTTATTGTGTTTGTTTTAAATTGTATTTTAAAATGTGATCTGCTAAAGGAAGGGGGACAATAAATACAATATTTCGTTCAAGTTGTAAGGATTAAAAGATGTATGTAAATATGTTGTGAGCGTTCGATTGACAGAGTGGTTAGAGCAATGGCATCTCGCGGTAAAGGTGCCGGGTTCGATTCACGGTATCGTCATGCTCCAGTCTACCCAGCTGTAAATAGGTACCTGACTTAACTCTTGAGTTATTAAGGAAAAGGCAGCGAGGAAGGGAACTGGTCATCCCACCTCTCGATGTTGCACATAGTATAGTGAAGTCTCTAACACTTGGCTCCCCAGTATCTGCTATGGGACTATCTTATAAATATGTTGTATAAATAGTATGTATATATGTATGTTGTTTTTATTGGGGGCAAGGGAACAAAAGAGCAGGAGTTGGATAGGGCCCACACTGAAAAAAAAAACCCATGACAGCATTACATGACAGTCTCTGTTCCGGAGCCTCCAGGGTAAGAGAATCAAGTAAGTCCAAAAACACAATGAGACGTGCACTGCAGGCAGCCATGTCTAGGATAAAGAAAACCTTGAACGGATAACACAGGAGATGCTTTTGTTTAGAACCTGTGTTCCAAGAGGGAGCTGAAAGTTGTTGATGACGTTGATGATGATGATGACGATGGCGATGATGATGATGACGATAGCGATTATGATGACGATGAGACTGATAATATTGATGATGAACAGGAGAGTTAGAGCGCCAATCCGACTTTTCCGCTGAAGCGTTACCATCAACACAATCAATCCTGCAGCGACCACGTTCCCTATGAGACATCGGCAACTTCCGCAGAACTAAACGAAAGCGTTAGCCATCTGCTGGAAGCGCTGGAGTGTTTGAGCCCCCGTGGAAAATACGATAAAATCGCCTTAAACCTGGGCCTTCAATCAGTTACCCAAGAATTACAGGCCGCAGAATTTAAAGCCCGCCAGCATTTCTTGCTGGAATAAAACACCAAAAGTCTGAACACAAACAGTAACCTGAAAGGGATTAATGTTGCTAGCGACGTCTATGTCTTGTTTGATGCTGACGCTGTGTGGTTGGATCAATAAGGGTTAACAGTGGTAATGAATTTAAATGATTGCCTATAAAGTAGTGGGGCCAGCGCCTGTATCGTCCGTACTAACGTGTCTTCGTTTGCCAGTGTCTTTAAATTCACATGTAAAAAAATATATTGAGGTTATAAACAATGATTTCAAAGCAGGATCCGATGGATTCTCTTTTCATTAGACGTTTTGTTTGTGTGCGTGTGTGCTGTTTTTCATTTATTTCAACGGGGGTTGGGGTTCTAAGGAAAATTGAGCACTTGTTTTTATATTTCCTCAAATTTACATGGATGCGTATGGAATCCGCACCATATGGTTCCAGCATGTCTAAGAATTACCGGCGAAAAAAAGATGATCAGTTCTCCAATCAGGCATGTCACGAAAAATTGCTAAGATGACGTTGCCCATCGGACTAACACAGTCGTCATGTGAAATAAGTTGATGCAAGAACCCAGTGCCTGTCTAAGGTCAAGATATCAAGACGATCGCTTTGGCGCCAATTTTTTAGAGTGCCAACAAAAATAATAACTGAATTAGATATCAAAGAACGGAAGGAATCTTTTTTTTTTTTTTCTGTGGATCTGTTTATTTTAGCTAACTTATTAGTCTACCCTTTTTGTGTGTTTCCCACTCCCTTCAAACAGAATAAATTCTAATGCAAGTCAGTAGTATAGGTAAAAGAAATTTCCGTCTTTCCTTTTTAAAAAACTTCCCACTTGCTTTTTCCTTTTCCAAGTAGGCCTACAAGTCTTTTCACAACTTTCTACTCCAGAAGATGCTAACGAAACATGGCCATATGCAAGAGTGAACACGGTCCTTTTGTGCACTACCGTACGTGGCTGCTTGGTCTTTGCACTCCACTGCGAGTGCTAACATCGCCCGGCGCGCAAAGTTAAAAAAAAACGATGTTTATTTTTTTCCAATCACGTTCTCTCGCGAAACCCGTAACGACCTCTCGCGGAATTCTAGGTTTCCGTGGAACCCCAGTTAAGAAAACCTGCTATAAAGCGTGAAGAAATGACATTCGTTCATTTGTGATCCGGGTGTAGTCGCGGTAATGACTCCATAAAACGTATGTTACACTGCATTTATTCTTGTTATTTGTGTGTAGCTGTGTGAAATTAATGCCCGGTTAATATAAAAAATTCATTTTTTTTTGGCAGACCTTTCCATGGACTCCAATGTATTCCTTGATTCTCCTTCGCAGTTCAAAAAGAAAAGACCATTTTACAGAAAAAATACACCTGCCTCACGCATGTATAAATGTATCTCTTAAGATCTTGTTGATTGTCTTCCACAAAGTCTCCGAAACTTCATGGGTCCTAACGGCAAGTATCTGATATGGGATTACCTTTATATTTGACCTATCCCACCAGCTTTATAATTGGCCACGATACGGTACATTTATTCTTCTGCTGGTTGCCTGGTAAACCCGTAATAGTTATCATATCCGAGGTAATAATTGATGCCTGCGCGTTAATAAGTAGAAAAAAAAAGAAAAAAGATAAAGGTAAAGGATCCCGTTACAACCACGCCCGTTGAGGCATATTGGAATATGGTCCTAACCCATATTTTCTTGACCATCGCACACTAGGGGGGATGTGTGAAACACTCTTTAACCTTCCGAGAGTTGCTCTGGTACACATCTCATGAGGCTGGGTCGACACTGGAGCCGTTTGCAGTCTAAAAAATCCCATCTGATGATCGAACCATGAACCACTGAGCTCGAACTGAGCACTAACCACTGCGTTATATCGCGGCTATTTTAATTAGTATGAAACTGAACTTCAATGTTGTAATGAACATCACTAGAAAACATATTCTTCAGTCCCTGTTGGGGGGGCAAAAAAGGGGGGGGGGGAGGGGGGGGGGGGGGGGGGGGGGGGGGCGCGGGGGGGGAAACGTCCTCATTTTCGTTGCCAAACTTAACTGCCTGGGACAGAAAGAAATTAATAATACGAAGTAATGTCACCATAAAAAACAACAACCAAAAGCTACAGACTTTCGTAAATGGATAAATGATGCCTGCTTAGAAATAAAGGATTACAATGGTAAACGACAAAGTCACAAATGTGGAACTGATGACAAGAACTAGACAAGTGCCAATGAACAAGAGATAAGAAGAAGACGCTGTCGATGGATAGGAACAGGGCAAATTAAGCCAAGAAGTACCTCTAGGATTTTTTATATGTTTTAAGGTCCCTCTCCCCCCCCCCCCACTCCTCCCATCTAATAGGCAAAATAATTTTAATAATTTTTTTTCAAAACCCCTTAGCATGGTGATGGTATGTACGATGGCACTGTTAAAAGACTGGTATGTTAGTTTGTTAGCATTTCTTACCTCTTTTATTAGTAATGATGTTTTATTAATGTTTATTTGTATTATTTTTAAGGTTAACACAGTTTATTAAACAAATTTTCTTGTTTTTTCTTTCAAAAATTTCTTAAATAACTGGCAGGACATCAGTTTTTCTAAGAATAAAAAAAAGTCTGTTCGCCATCATGCCAAATTGTTCAGTTTATCATCCTTTTATGTTCTTTTAAGCTATGTTTTGTTTTTAGTCTTTTTAGAACGTTATGAATGCGATTACAGAATGGAAACATTTTCTTTATATACATAAATCTATGCATTAAAAAAATTTTTTTAACTTATGCACGGGTCCCCTAAAGCTCTAGGACACTAGGCTTCAGCCTACTTAGCCTAATGGATAATCCGTCCCTAGATAGGACACACCATTGAGAGGCCTGTTGATAGCATTACACAAAGCAGTCCTTGTTCTGGAATCCTCAGGGCAAGAGGGCAGAGGTAGACCAAAAAACACATGGAGAAGAATTAACTGGAAACAAGGTAAAATGATGAGGAAAACGTAGAAAGAGCTTGAGCTGATGACACGTGACAGGAGGACTTGGCATGGGTTTTGGTTGAAGGCCTATTTTTCTTGGGGAGCTAAAAGGTATTGGTTTAATTGAATTTCACCATAGTTTTTCAATGTGACGAGCCCCACGATCTCGTCAGTTTATAAGCAAACATTTCTCTCTTCTTTCTATCGCATTTCCCCCTTCCAAATCTCGTGAAAGAACTTGAGCAAGGGAGTATGTTACTGTAACGTTAGATTATTAACTGTGACACTAGTATTGTTCATCTTGTATCGCCACAGTTACTCTTTCTTTCATGTTTTTTTTTAAAACGTTGTTTGAGAAAAGATAGACCTAAATCAAGCGTACAGCCAAACAACTCCTACAAGGTCGAAGGTCGTGTTTGCGTCCATGTTCGGCGTGGACACGACACGAGCAACAGCTAGGAGCAGACGATAGTCGGGACACTGGGCGGCATTTTTGGCAGAACACGTCCATTACTACTGCCCTCGAATTTCGTGACACTCAAAAACGGAGAGGATCTAGTGATCATCTGTGATAGAAATCAGTTCAGCGTCAAACATTTCTTTTTAACTTATTTATACAAAGAATCGCTACTTCATATACGTTTTTTTTCCCTCTGCTTCTTTCTTTTCCCGTTCATTAATGATTACATATTCTTCCTTCTATGTCTTTTTCTTTAGTCATTCGTAAATATTTTGTCTCTTTCTTTCTGTCTTTCTTTCTTTTATTCATTCTTTCTTTTATTGTTTGTCCTCATTGTCTCTTTTCTAACATCTTTTATTTCATCTAGCTTATTTCTTTTTTTTTGTTTAGATAAAAAATGTATTTCTTCTTTATTGTAACCTCCTCATTTGCAAATTCAATTTCGCTTTAACACTTTCTTAATTATTGCTAGTGCAGAGGTTTTCAAACTTTTTTTGGTCCGCGGCTCCCTTGACCTGTGCATAAATCACCGCGGCTCCTCTCTATACTAAGAAGATCTGTATTTATTGATGGACCTTGCCTCATAATATCGAGCCCAACACTTTTCCCAAGCCACCGCGACGCCCTTAGGCCGAGGGCCGCGACGCCCCTGGGAGCCGCGACGCACAGTTTGAAAACCTCTGTGGGCTAGTGTCATTCATTTCTGTTTTCGCTTCTTACATGGCATCGAACCATCACTGTTGGATACCCGCAGGAAGCGTGACGCCAAACTACGCGTGCTTTTTTTGTAAGTAGTGGTTTCTATGGAAATTTTGTTAACATGAGGAGGTTGGCAGCCCAATGCACAACTTCATGTTAGTCGCCTCTTACGTCATGCTTGAGAGGAGCAGTAAACGTATTCTTTCTGTATCTTCCCAGAGACCCTCTGTCGCGGGTTGTCTCCCCTGCTCTGCAGTAGTGTCAAACAATGGCCAACTTTGAGTACAAGGATGACGTTTTTAAAGGTATCAACCTTCCCTCAACATTACTCTTGGCAGAGACAAAAATAGAAGAATGATGCTTCTATTTCACGGTGTCTCACAGGAATATTACAGAATGGCAAGTATAACAACTGAGATAATTTAATCTGTTATAAACTTATTAATCTCCGCGCCTTCCATGAGGAAAGTTTATTTACTCGTGTTTTTAGGAGCCCCCAGCTGAAGGTGATTTCAGCGAAACATTAATTAATAGCTCTGAATGGTATATGTGTTTAAAAAGAAAAGATTCATACGGGTGCAGACATACAATCGTGATTACTTCAACTCTAGATTTATATTTACATACAGACAGGTTTAATAATCAGTTATTCGTTTAACAAGGTAAAATAAATAAAAGTTATTTCTTATCAAAACAAAAACAATTAAATTTGTCTACATTGGAAGATCTTAGATTTGCTGGGTGATAAGAGAACAAAATTGTCTGTTTGTTGTGCTTAGTGTTTCTACTTAGCTGACGGGGGGATGGGGTAAGTATTCTAGGAGTCTGCTTTATAGTCACTGCTGATCCCCGTAAAGTTTTGGACTGTTCCTTCTCATCAGAGTCGAATGTTTTGGCAGCAGCCCCGTCCCTTGCATCAAAGGCCTCGGTAACTACACAGATTGCCTGGGGTTAGTCCCTTCTATTGCTTCACTTGTGTGAAACCCGCACGGAG
>JAMPIV010012227.1:0-107262 GCA_024509875.1 Oreohelix idahoensis | reverse complement strand
GTCATTATTTTGTTTCCTCGTAATAAATAAAATGAATCTAGCACAGAATACACACAAATTGTGGATTAAATAACTGGAATTAATGCCGAAGGCTTTGTCAATATGCTTTTGGATTTGACATCTTTCCAAAATTCTGTAAAGCTGGAGATATTTTATTTCAGGAACTATGATTCTCAGTTTTTGAGAAAAAAAGATCCATCTTCGAAGAATTCTGCCAGTATAAACTAATTGCTAATCATCCAGTGCTTCTGTTTTAAGAAAAGTACATAACAAACACATAGACATTTATGCACTTGTTATTCATTTATCTCTAATCTTGTGTGTTCTCCCTTGAAGAAGAGGCTTACATGCCTGAGCTAAAGCTATCATGGCATGAGCCTTAAACTCCTGGCATGTTAAGCCACACCAAATAGATCATGGAGAGATCAGATAACATCTGTCCTTCATATTAGGAGCCTCAAAACCCGACTTGGAAAAGAAGTTGTGACATAAACTGCTACCAGGGACCAGGCCTGGGAGAATCCTCACAGGAGAAACTCATAACACATCATGATTAAAGCTAAATACTGGAAGTTAAACCATAAATAATCCTTCTAATAACTAGCCTATTATAGACCGGAAGAGAGGCATCAAAGAAGAGTTGGCTACCTGAAGAGCAGCAGCTGGGAGACTTTTTCAGGCCATAAATCGAGGATTACTCAGCAAAAGAGAAGTTGGTAAGAAGACGAAGATGGTTGTATACCGCTCCACATATGTCCCAGTCTTGACGTATGGATGCGAGTCATGGGCTATGACTACAACCCACAAAAGCCAGATCCAAACCTCAGAAAGGAAGGTGGTTGAAGTAATAAGAAGACAGATGGTCCGCAACCAGACGATATGCCAAGTCCTAAAAACCCAACCCCTGCAGACCCAAGTAGACCAGTCCAAACTAAGATGGTTTGGCCATGTCTGCAGAATGGGAGAAGATCGGCTAACACAACAAGCATGGGAAGCTAAGAGCCAGGGATCCAGACCTCCAGGACGACCCAGAGTCCGCTGGAAGGACAATATTAGACAATCTTTGAAGGACCGAGGACTAGAATGGAACCAGGCCAGGAGGATGACAGCGGATCGGATAGTATGGCACTCTCTCTTCCAAACCTCTACACCTCACGGTAGAAGAGGAATGACTAAGTAAGTATTTTCTTCCTTCTTGCATAAGCGATGGTGCGAAGCCAGAACGAACGTGCTCAATTTACCCCAGAAATGCAGGCTATATATAACTAATTGGTGAAGAATATGACTTTTTTTTTAGCGTTTCGCCTTTTTGTGGCGAGGCACGGTCCTTTCAACCTAGACCTAAGTCCGATGATTATATCTAAGCGCAATGTGCCATTAAAAAATTAGTGAACTCTGTTAACTGAAAAATAGTGTGGATAAAAACTAAGCCCCGAAAAGGGATACCAGCTTCCGTCAGTTAGCGTGAAGAATCCCAGAAAAATAAAAAAAATTAGTCCTGAAAGGGCTGCTAGCTCGTGCAGCGTTGACAGATACCAAGTCCTGATAAGGATTATTAGTATCTATCTGCTAGTAGGATGATGCCCTAAAAAGGACTTGCCCTGAAGCACAGCCAGCTACGCCAACGCTACCAGTGTCTCCTCGTAGACTGTGAGATGTCGATAGTGCGAACACACGTTTCTGTAGCACGTAAAGGTGCTGTTAATTTTCAAAACCGTGCGCGCTCCGGCGAACACAAACGTACAGCTGAGTTCGTTGGTAAAACTAAAAAAAAAAAAAAAAATTAATTTATTAAACACAACATTAAATCGTGAGATGTTACTATGGTAGCAGATGCAATTGCTTTTGCAACGTAACAGTTTCACGCCGACGAACTGCACTTCAGTTTTGTTGAAGAAAAAAAAACAAAAGAACTTTCTCTGATTCGAAGAAAGTAGAAACATGTTCAAGTGCCAATTACCGATGTCGAGTGCTTTTATCACCGCGGCAATTTAAATGATTTCACAGAAACGTGCAGCAAAGATAAAGAGTTTAGCAATTTGATAACATACTAAAAAGTTAAAAGTTAGTTGCTTATCCTTTACAGGACGTGGCAATCAACCCAGCTTTTATTGGCTGTTTGTGATTTTTCTAGGCAATTTTTTTCATTCAGTAGTTTGCCATTGCTTTCTGAACGGTACGGCGCTTATACCAGTTAAAAATCCACACAAAGCGATCCGAAGAAAAGTCGGTGTAGAACCCAGTTTCACAACATGAAGCGGCACAAAGACAAGCACAGCGTCAGTCACAACGAGCAAATCAGTCTGATTGATGCAGAAATTATCCCTGGCAGTAATAAGGGAGAACGAGTCTTAATTCCTCGCATTGACTTAGAACCGAGCGAGCGCAGTTTGCCATTTAGGATGCGACGTCGTCAATTCCCAGTTATTTTATCATTTACAATGACGATCAATAAGGCGCAAGGACAATCTTTGATCACGTAGGAGTTTTCCTTCCTGAACCTGTTTTCGGACACTGCCATCTCTATGTCGCCCTCATCCGAGGAACAAATGATGAAAACTTGAAAAAAAAAAACTTTTTATCAGGGAACATTCTTTGAAACAAATCCACGCACTTTCACAAAAAATGTTGTCATCAAAGAATTTAAAAATATTTTAAAAATATATTACAGTTTTTGATTTACTTCCGTCATTATTGACGGATTATTGCTAGTGACTAGTAAAAACAGTAGTTGAAGCTGAAGTCCGGAGTTCTAAAATTTCGGAAAATGTATTGGCCGACTCCACAACCCTGCTTGTCATAACATAGATGTACAACGAATGTTTTCACTTACGCAAAGTCAGTGGAACAAGGAACGGATCGGACTGACTGTTGAATCATTGAAAGGTATATTACTTATACGGTATAATATGATACAAATACCCTGCGAAAACGTCCAGGATGACTCTTCGACGTATAGGACGATTTTGGAGAAACAGAAAGAAACAAAAAGAAAGAAAGAAAGAGAAAAAATTAAGAAAACGAAACCTAGAGACAAATATATATATATATATATATATATATATATATATATATATATATATATATATATATATATATATATATATATATATATATATATATATAAATATATAAATATATAAATATAAATATATATATATATATATTTATATATTTATATATTTATATATTTATATATTTATATATTTATATACAGGGTGTCCATAAAAGATTGTACACTCTTCAAAACATTTATTCTCGGCCCCATGACGTGGTACGAAGATGCTTTTTATCACATTCATTCATAACCATCCACTCCCAACGGAGCATAGGCCTTCAACAAACACATGCCAAGACCTCTTGTCACGTGCCATCATCTCAAGTTCTTTCCACGTTCTCCTTATCATTTTCACCTCTGTTTCCAGCTCTCTTCTCCATGTGCTTCTTGGTCTACCTCTGCTTCGCTTGCCCTGGGGATTCCAGAACAAGGACTGCCTTGTAATGCTATCAACAGGTTTCCTCAGTGTGAGTCCTATCCGTCGCCATCGTCTTCTTCTCATCTCTTGTTCCACTGGCACTTGTCTAGTTCTTGTCATCAGTTCCACGTTGGTAACCTTGTCATACCATTTTAATCCCTCTATTCTACGCAAGCACCGATTTATGACAGTCTGTAGCTACAGACTTTCAGTCAATATGACATAAAGTAAAGGTTTCAAAATTCTCAAAAGTGTATTTAAAAAAAAAAAAAACCAATTCAGACTTTGTATGGTGCTTTTTACATTCTACTGACGGAAACAAAAATATGGTGTTCAGTGAATCATACAATAATGAAAACACTAATACGACATGTATAAAAATATAGTGTTAATTTGGAATAAAACAAGAATAGTCAGCTAGCTTGGTATAGTTAAAAATACATCATACATAAAACATTGTGGTTACAAATGTGAGAACACACATAACTAGTGTGACAAGATACGCTATTAACATGCTAGAGGCAATCTATTGTTAACACTTGTATCCACATTCGTGGTCATCTCCACTTTTCCTCCAATCTGAGTGATAAAAGGGAGGAAGACATAGAGAGAAAGAGAGAGTGATATATATATATATATATATATATATATATATATATATATATATATATATATATATATATATATATATATATATATATATATATATATATATAATAGAGAGAGAGGGTGGGTAGAGAGACAGACAGAGAGAGAGAGAGAGAGAGAGAGAGAGAGAGAGAGAGAGAGAGAGAGAGAGAGAGAGAGAGAATACGTACTATTGGAATCGAGTCATCGTAGGCTTTGGCGTGATCCATGGTTGATAACAGTAGTTAGGTTAGCTTGAAGATGTAAATGTTTCCACCTGCTCTAGTAAAGCGTAAGGCACAAAACTGTACGCAGTGTAATTATCAGTTGCGTGTACCACACTAAATAACATACGTACAATACACTTTTGAAAAGTTGTCAGGAACACTCGCGACAGTTTCCACGCGCACTGCGCACAGATTTCCCAAAACTGTTAGGCCAAAACAAAGAACTCATTATATGAACACCCACACGGGCAAATGTATTTTGGCTCACAAGATATGGCGGGATGACGGGATCCTGAACTCTCCAAATGAAGATGGGTGTGGTAATCACGTGCAGTGAAAATCACTTTAACAATAATCCTTCATACAGGGTTAGAGGTCTCCTACCTACTCAAAAAAGTGCGCATGCGCGGAGCGGGTATTTCAAGTGAAATTTTCGCAGTTGAGTTGCAACCGGTAATTGTTACATGTCTCTCAACACACTGGTCAAGTAGGTGAAAAAAAAAAAAAAAATAGGAACATTCTTTTTTACTCTTTGTAAGGTATGCTTTAAAACTTGCAGAGATTATCGTACTTTTGTGATAGAAAGCATCCTCGTACCAAATCATTGGGACGAGAATAAATTTTTTGAAAAGGGTACAATCTTTTATGGACACCCTGTATATACGAACGAACTTAATTTTCAAAGGGTTGAGAATGTGGCACGCAGGCCCGTGTAATATTCTGACCTTCATTTCTCTCACATTTTATAATGAATCCATTTATTCTCACTGCACTGTAAATATACATTTCAAGAAATCCAACGCTGTAAAAGTCTTACTTACTTACTTACTTAGTCGTTCCCCTTCTACCGTGAGGTGTAGAGGTTTGGAAGAGAGAGCGCCAGGCTATCGTACCGGCTGTCTTCCTCCTGGCCTGGTTCCATTCTAGTCCTCGGTCCTTCAAAGATTGTCTAATGTTGTCCTCCCAGCGGACTCTGAATGTAAAAGTTGTGGTGGGGCGCTGTTTGAATATATTGTGGGTTCGTTTTTATTATTTCAGATAAATTGCTACCCCTGTCCACAGTTCAAGTATATGTTGATTATGTTAATGTATATTTGATTACTCCTGCTGTTGTTTCATAATAATGCTCGTTATTCTGTTACGTCCAGGGTGACCCAACGATTATAGTTTTATTCCATACTCAACAACATACATGTGGGTTCTTTAACTGACCCAATCACCAATGACGAACTAAAACAGTCTTCCTTTTTAACGAACTCAACATCCTTTAATAATGTTTATTCCTTGTAGCATACAGAGGCGTTCGTCAAGATTAATCCTTAATTACCAAACCTCATCAATACAGTATTAATCATATGCCAAGAGTATTCCTCCTCTTGTACAAACCACATCCATTTAGAAAGGTGAACACTTCGCAATATGTTCCCAATGGAACTTACAAGAAAACACAGCGGCCACAAAGCTCAAGGTTTTTTCTTAACACCTTGGCCATACACATTATAAACATCTCTCTTCTCTCATTTTTCCGGTGCGCTTCATTTTCAATATCCCAAATAGTGCCGCATTTATCAGCACTGACTCAAACTCAATAAATCCAACATGTGGTGTGCATGGGCAGACACCACATATTACCCCCCTTGCGCGCTACTGGAAACTGCAGGTTTCCAGGCCATCATTAACTATACTTAACTATAATGATAAAAAGGAAAATCAAATTCAAGCAATGAGTGAAATGATATCACGATGAGTGAAATGCAGTTAAAATATGTGGCAACAACTTGTGAGCAACATATTAATGCTACGAAAATATCGCTATATAATCTACCTATCAATTGATTATGAACATAAATAATGTTTGTTGTCACTTCCTGTACCCAGGACAGTTACGTATTTCAATGTATTACTCTCGACAGAGTATCAGCGATTACATTATTATGTCCTTCTATATGGACGATATCAAAGTCATACGCTTGCAACTGCAATGCGAATCTCGTAAGTCTTGCACTTAGTGATTTACAGGTTTGGAGATATGTTAACGCTCTCTGATCTGTCATTATAGTAAAATGCGTACCTACCACATACTTTTGAAGTTTATTCAAAGTCCATACTATACCCAAAAGTTCTCTGTCGAAAATAGAGTATTTAGATTCGGCTTCCGACAGTTTCCTACTCAAGTAGTAAATCGGATGAAACTTGCCATCAAAACTTTGTCCCAAACACCCGCCTATTGCATGGAGCGAAGCATCTGTTACAACAGTAAATGATCTTTTTAAATCTGGCAGTCTTAATATAGTATACTGTGAAAAATGAGTTTTAATGTTTTGTAATGCCTGGTTACATTGTTCTGTCCAAACTACTTTGTTAGGCATACCTCTTTTAGTTAGATCAGATAAGACAGCAGTCAAAGACGAGAACCTTGGAATAAACTTGTGGTAAAAATTCACCAATCCTAATAGACTCCGTACTTGCTTCTTTGTAGTTGGGATTGTAAGATCAAGTATGCGTTTTAAATTAGATTCATCAGGTTGTATTACATGTTTGCCAATTTTGTGTCCTAGAAATGAAATTTCATTGAATCCAATTTCTATTTTGGATGGACGGGCTGTGAGATTGTGTATTCTTAGTGTCAGGAGTAAAGATTGTATACCATCTACATGCTCTTCCCATGTGTCATGAAACATGCAAATATCATCTATATAAGATATTAGGTCAGAACGGTTCCCAAATACTCGACGCATCATCCGTACAAAAGTTGCAGGTGCATTTTTGAGCCCAAAACACATGACATTGTATTGGAACAAACCCTTCGCTGTTGCAAATGCCGTCAACGGTTTACATTCTTCGGTCAAAGGGATCTGCCAATACCCTTTTGATAAATCGAATTGCTAAAGAAAGTAGCAGAAGCTAAATGAGGTAGCAAGTCCTCCAGCACAGGCATTGGTTCAGAATCTGATATCGTGACTTTATTTAGTCGACGGAAATCAATGCATATACGAATGGAATTGTCTTTCTTCCGTACTGCCACCATCGGAAAACAAAATGGAGAATCTGATGGAGAGATTATCCCCATTTTCAACATATTGTCGACCTCGCTGTCAACCTGCTCTCTGATATGCAAAGGAATTGCATACGGTCGTAACTTAATAGGAGTGGGATCCGATAATTTTATTTCGTGAGACATAATGTTAGTTCGTCCAGGCAGATCAGATAATACATCTTCAAAAGATTTCAATAGATTGAGAATCTGATTCTTCTGATCTGAAGGTAAATCGTTACAAATGATTACATCCTTCCAAGTTTCAGAGGCTTGGATAGGTACCACAGGAAAATCAAGCGGTACATCCGCGAAACTAGTTGCTTCTTCATCAACTAAAGCAATAGATGCCAGATGCGGAGATTGATTTGTGATAGATTCCCAAATATGTTTGAGTGGAAGAGGTCTAGAAATGTAAGGTTGTAACATGTTAGTGTGGAATGTTTTTCTTTTACCCCTAATGTCGATGATGTAATCTACGTCGGTTTTCTTACCCACAACTTTAAAAGGACCTTGCCACGTAACCAACAAATGATCACCTTTAAGTGGCAAGAGAACAAAAACTTCATCGTTAATCGATAATGATGTTAATCTTCTATCACGATTAATACGCGACCGAGTCTTATATTTTGCTAATTCTGATGCTTCAGTCGCGATCTCACATGCGTCCACAATGCATTGACGTAGATCTGTGACATATTGGTGACTAGATTTCGTAACCGTATTATCATCGTTTGTTATCACCAAATCATGTAAGATAGACATTGGTCCTCTTGGATTAGCCCCGAAAACTAATTGAAATGGTGAGAATCCGGTTTGACGATTAGGAACTTCTCTATACGCAAAGAGAACCGCTGGTATCAACCGGTCCCAATCATGGGGAAACATTGTTGTTACTTTGCCCAACATCTGTTTTAATGTAGAATTCCAGCGTTCTACAACTCCGTTTGATTGCGGATTTAATCTGGCACTCAATGTATGACGGATGTGAAGCACATCACAAATTTCCGAGAACATACCTGAAGTGAATTGCGTGCCATGATCTGACAGAAGCTCTTCAGGAAATCCGATACGTGAAAATATCGATAATAATGCATCAGTCACCGACATTGTTGTTATGGACTTAACAGGTATGGCTTCAGGCCATCTGGTGCATAGATCGATACACGTTAAGATGAAGCGGAATCCTCTGGATGATAACACCGGAAGAGGCCCGATTATGTCGACAGCCATCTTATAAAAAGGACGCACAGAGATATCTGTGGTCTGTAGGGGTGCAAACTGATGCGCACCCTTCCGTGCAACTCCCTGACAAACAGTGCATGATTTACAAAACGTTGCGACGTCCTTATGAACCCCTGGCCAAAAAAAATGTGCCATCAATCTATAAGCTGTGCGGGCAATCCCCATATGACCCGCAAAAGGAACATCATGTGCATTAGATAAAACTAGTGATCGAAATGACGTAGGTACTACAATTTGTCTGAGTACTGAAGAATAATTGTCAAAACAACGTATCAAAATATTGTCATGAAATTGATACCAATGTCTGGCATTATTTGTCTGTGTAATAGTTTTAGCCGTAGCTAAAGTGAATAAACGTCCCAAAGAAGAGTCATCTTTTTGTTGGTTAATGAATGCATTTTTATCTATGTAATGACTTGTTGTCATGTGTGGGATATTATTGCTATCATTAAGTTCATTTGCTTCTGCAACCAACTGTGCTCTAGTAGTCACAGCATTGGATAAAGAAAGATATTCTCTTTCCCATGCAGAAATTTCATCAGTAGAACATTCTTTTATACCCTTTATGTTTCCCAAAATCAAGTCACAGCAAGGCTGGTTGAGAGCACACATACACGAACTTTCCCAGTAAAGAATGGCGTGGTAATTGTTACGTCGGCCATGGGATATACCTCTACCGTGCCTCCGAAAGTTATGCATTTCACTGACGTTCCAGTGAAACACGACGGAGGGATTAACGACCTTCTTATCCCGACAGTTGTGCAACCCGTGTCCCTTAAAATTTTAATTGGAGTGTTAAACAAAAACCCATTATGTAAAGTGAGAGTACCAACACCGTCATAAGATGACAACACTGGTAAGACATGTCCACATTTAAGCCGTGGTGTAGCTCCAGGTTGAAATAACATCTTACATTCTGTACAATTATTAGAATTTTCTAAATCAACGTTACACGCATTGGCGTGATTATTGGTTGAATGAATATCATTACTGACATTTCTATCTACCGTCTGACAAGCATTGGCTTGTGAGCGTGCTCTATTATGACTTCTAACGAAGTGAGATCTTCTGCGATCTGAAAAATTGTCTGAATGAGAATGTCCATTGTTGTCCCTGTCATAATGGCCACCCCGCGGTGACAAATTATGATTGTCAGTATATTTGTTGTGTGAATACTGGTTATTTCGATACCATTGGTTATTGTTATAATTGTTGAAATTATGCCTGTCTCTACCCCGTGAAGGTGAGCGATTATGGTAAAAATTATATTTACCCCTATAGGATGTGTGATTATTTTCTCTATGATTATATCGTCTATCTAAACTACGAGTGCGCGATCTCCCGTGCGTCGCAGCACACGCAGTAGATGAGTCCAAGACTTTTGCTCTGCTCAATGACAAGTTTGGATGAGCAACGGAAAATTGTTGACCTAATTTTTCCATTTCCTCGATACTAGTCGGATTACGTTCTTGTAAGAATGATACAATATCCTGGTTTACCGAAGAAACAATTTTATCTCTTAATAAGAGATCACATAATCCTTCAAAAGTTTTAGGGATAGAAGCCTGTTCAACCCATCTTTGGAGACATAGTTTTATGGAGGAAACAAAATCCTCAAAATTTTTACCCTCTACCGGCAACATGGATCGAAACTTTTGTCTATAGCCTTCCTGATCCAGACCATATCTGCGTATAAATGCTGCCTTTACGACCTGAAAATCATGTCTTTTATCTTGGTCTATACCCAGATAGACCCCAACTGCATCACCTGTGAGGAGACCCGAAAAAAACACCAGACCACGAATCTTTATCAATATTTAAGCAAGAGACTCTTTCCTGAAATCTTAATAAATAAAAACTTATATCGTCGTGAGGAGGAGAAAAGGGTGGTAGTCTTAAATTAAAATTAGGGGTTGTGATTGCCTTCTTCGATGAACCATTACTATCTGAATCATGGGAAACATGATGTTGTTGAAAACGAAGTTTCTCAACCTCAAAAGCTTTCTCCCTTTCAAATTTTGCCTCCTCGGCAGCAATTTCAGCTAAACGAATTGCCTTTTCATGTTCCATTTTCTCTCGTTCCGCAGCGATTTCTGCTATACGAATTCTTTCTTCCTTATTTGCTTTTTCTTGCGCCATAGCAAATTCCCTTTCTCTTTTCTCATTTCTTTCTCTTTCTTCTTTTGCCTCTGCTTTTTCATATGCAGTCAAAGCAAAATGTTTTAAAATATCACCTTCCATACTCAGTGCCTTTCCTTGTTTAATAAAATAGTCAAGAGTCGCCATAGTATACTAAGAAGTATAACTTTTATAAACAATAAATCAATATCTATGTTATCCTCTGCCTTACTTAGTCCATCACACTATGGGATAGTGTGTCTGATTGGTGTAGTCACAATGTGAATATATATATATATATATATATATATATATATATATATATATATATATATATATATATATATATATATATATATATATATATATATATATATAACTATATCACCTGCACAACTCACTTAGACGTGATATAATTATCGTGTATGATTATGCTTCTTGTTATCCACAAGAATCGTAGGATATATAACAAAGCAATATTATTGTATTATAGTTGATCAATAAATAATGAATCATATGTATGCTGCAAAGGAAAATTATCACATGCCATGAATAACGAAAGACATGGATGGAAACAAAATAAGGAAACGACAAAATTGTAAATAGTCAAAAATTCTAAGACAAAAAAAAAAATTAAAGTTTCCACCAGTAATAAACGAGACAAAACGACAAATCACTTTTACCATTAATGTAAATTTTACAAAAGATAGCCAGGAAAGACCCATGCCAGACTAAATTTCCAAACAAAATTGAAATTTAAAAAAAATACGACAAATCACAGCACAGCTAACACGCATGAAAGCCTTAATTTCAAACAGAGCGGTAATTACGACAGCACTAAATGCTGAATCCCTGAAAGAAATTAATGCAATCAACCTATAGAAATACGACACTGAAACGTAAAATGCCTCCTAAACAGTCGCCCGCAAGAGACAAAGAAAAGAAACATATAACACAAAAGAAGCGAGATTTGCCCAACAATGATAGGACCAACAACCATGACGTTACAAAAACATCAATTATCTGAATCGACCATGAGTATCCACTCCACGATGTAACTCCAATGCATCGTTCTACGCAATATCACATTGAATCGTTCACTAATTATTCAGTTAACTAGGACTCTTCATACCTGTCAACCTGTACGAATTTTTCGTACAATGTACGGATTTTTGATACTTTTAGCAGTGTACGGCCGTACAGACTCGTTGTACGGATTTTTCTCCCTGCCAAACAAAAAAAAAAAGTTTTTTTTTTTTTTTTTAAATTTTTTTTTTTTTTTTTAAATTCTAAAAATATTTTCCAACCCAAGTTTTTTAAAATTTTAAATCAGAAAATATTTTATAGCCCAGGTTTTTATTTAACCATTTTTTTTATATTTTTAATTCCGGGAATCTCGGTGTCCGTTTTTAAACTGAGGTCTCTCCCAGCAACCAATCAAATCCTTTCATTCCCAACAATTCGGCAAAAACTTTGAATTCGGCCTCAAACGCTTTTGGTTTTCAGCGTGACATGGCGTATTTTTAAAGTTACCTGTTATCAACGACCACGTTTGCTTGCCACCACACTTCGACGCCATTTCGTTTAAAAAAGCTAAGTACTTATAACTTGGTTAAATATTGCTGTTGTTTCGCTTTGTTGCAATTTAATCGCTGTCTTAATCTTTCCAGTTATATCTTGCCCTTCAATATATTTCCGTTAAATTGTCATAATATTCTGTGTAGGCCCTACATAACTAGAAAAAAAAAAGTTTGTTTGCGTTGAGTAGGCCTACTTTATTCCAGCACTCAAGATTAGCTGCTTTATTTTTTAATAAAATGGCAATCTATCACTTTAAGCTACCAACTCGTAAATAATAATTTTGTAAATTTTTGGTGGTACGTTTTTTCTTCCTAGATTTGATATTCTGTTCATAATTTTGTTTATAATTTTTTTTTTTTTTTTTTGCTGTTAGCCGTTGCTTTGTTCGTAGTATTTTTTAATCATTCTCTTCGTCTACAAAGATTATTAGTTGAAATATTTCATCCACTGAATGATGGCTGAGCCTAATTCAAAGAAACAAAAGCTTGCAGGTCATGGTAAGTTTCAGGTCGAATGGGTTAAACTCTTCCCTGGCATTGTAGATGCATCCAAGTTAGGATCAACCCATGCTTTTTGTAGATTATGCAGCAAAGATATTAAAGTAGTAGCTTCAGGATTATATGATCTGAAAGTACATTTTAAATCGAAATTGCATGAACAAATGTTTGCAATGAAGAAGGGAGCATCTATTAAGACCTTTTTTGCTCAGCCAAAGCAGGAAGAGGGTGGCATTATAAGGGCTGAAGTTTTGTTTGCCAATTTCATTGCCCAGCATAACTTAACTGCATCTGTTGCTGATCACTTTTGTGACTTGGCGCCTGTAATGTTTCCTGACAGTGATATTGCCAGAAAGTTCCAGTCTAAGAGGACAAAGACAACACTTATCATTAAAAACTGCCTGGCTCCATCTGCAACAGAACCAGTGATAAAGCTGTGCAGGGAAACACCCTTCTCATTAATGGTTGATGAATCAAATGACAAGAAAACAGAGAAGCGGTTAGCTATTATGGTGAGAGTTTTTGAAGAAGGATTGGGACCAAGAACGAGATTGTTGGACATGCCTGTATGCAGTGGTGGAACCAGTGAGGCAATATTCAGTGATGTTGATAATCTGTTCACAAAATTTCATATTCCATGGAAAAATTGCATCGGCTTTGCTAGTGACAACTGCAATGTCATGGTGGGGAAATCAAACTCAGTACTTACTAGGATCAAGCAGAGGAACCCTTATGTTTTTAGTATTGGGTGCATTTGCCACCTTGCAAATTTATGTGCACAAGATGGAATCAAACAGTTGACTGTGCCAGTAGAAGACCTTTTGTTAGACATGTACTATCATTTTGAGCACAGCTCAAAACGACGAAAGGCTTATAAGGAGTTCCAACTATTCACAGAAGCAGATGACCTGAATATTCTTAAACATTGTCAGACTCGCTGGCTGTCATTGCAGAAGGTAGTGGATAGAATTATTAACCAGTATACAGCTCTCTCATCTTATTTTGAAAGCCACAATGATGTTGAAAAGCCTGGCAGAGTCCAAAACATCCATAAACTTTTAAAAGCACCACTAACCCAGCTGACCCTTCGTTTTCTGAGTTTCATTCTGCCACTGTTAAATGAGTTTAATAAACTCTTTCAAACAGATGAGTCGCAGATTGGTGGCATGATGGAGGAGATGGACAGATTGCTTAGAAAATTTTTAGTTAAATTTGTGGAGATGAAGTATGTTAAACAGGTTGTTGACTTGAGGCATATCAAATTTAGTGATCGTGGGGTGCAGCATGATGACAGCATACTGGCAATTGGCCTCTCGAACAGAGCATTTATCGAAGAAATGGAGCTTGATAGTGGAGTAAAGAGTTCATTTTCTGAGGATGTCAGAAATTTTTACACATCAGTGGTTAAAAAAAATTACTGATAAATTTCCCTTTGACAACCAGGTTCTAAAGGACTTAAAAGTGCTAGATCCAAGCACTAAAGATAATCTCAGGTATCCAAACATCTGCACATTGGCAGATGCTTTTGCCCAAGATCTTGATCAGGAAGCACTGAAAGATGAGTTCGATGACTACTGTATGTTGTCTGATGTGTGTGTGCCTCTACTAACAGATAGTGGTCAGAAAAAGAGCTTCTGTAGCTATTGGCTGGAAGTTGTTGACCAGAAAACTAGTACTGGTGCCATCCGCTTCCCTAATTTGAAAGTCATCATTCAGCGACTGCTGATACTCCCTCACAGCAATGCTGACTGCGAAAGATCATTTTCAATGATGAAAAAAATCCACACAGACTGCAGGAGGTCCATGAATGCGGACACACTCACTTCTATTTTACAGTGTAAGATTAACATTGATACATGCTGTGCAGACTTTAAGCCCACAAATGCAATTCTGCAAAGTGCTAAAAGTGCATTCTTCTTCTTCTTCCGTCCTTAGCCAACAACCGGCAAAGCAGTCAGTGGCCATTACGCCTAGTGGCGTCTTAAGGGCAACAGCGAATAGATTTTCTTTGCCGTTGTTCCCATCACGCCTAATGGCGTCTTTAGGGCAACGACAAATCAATCCGTTTGTTGTTGTTTCCGTAATCAAAGTGACTGGCAAACGGGTGATCAGCCCGTTGGGCTAAAAGTGCATGTGTTGATTATAATACAAAACACTGTACATCGAAAGAACAGTGTACATCATGATCACTTAGTTTTTTATATGTAAAGAACAGTTTGAGGCTATTAGCATGTTTTATATCACAATAATTCAAATGCTAATAGATTTGTATATGTCATTTCTCATTTTAAAACTGTATTGCGTATAATTTATTAATATATTTTTTGCGTAAGGATTTTTGGGTGTTTGTAAGGATTTTTTTGGTCCGGCGTACAGATTTTTGTCTCAGGAGGTTGACAGGTATGACTCTTGGACATGAATTCAACGTCGAAAATGTCCGACCTTCACTCGTGTGAGACACATTGCAGAGATAGTGTCAATATATAATGATAGAGACGAAATGTTAATTTCCAACGAGTGACCGAATAAACTGATGAGGTGACCTTATCAATGTCCTAATGGTTTGATCTAGTACTTCCGAGTCCACTTGTCCAGCGAAACGACCTCCTCGTAAAATCCCAGATTCATATTTCTCCCGTGAAGATATTCGTCAGATTGGTATAGCATCCCTCTCATGGTAAATAAGCGTGAACGATTTCGTCATGGATATAATGTTTTTTTCTGATCCTCAAGTAAGGTACCAGGTCTGGGCATGACCTAGTATACGAATATTGTAAATTTCATGTCTGCACAAAGTTGCATTCCAACAGCTGTCTCTGCATAAAATGTTCATTGTTGAACAGCGGTAGATTGATCAAACTTCCCGATATTGTCCCAACAAAGGACTCTGTCTGCCAATAACTTGAGCAACCTTCAAATGTCCTTCAAATCCAACGGACGACAGCCTCCCATATCTGTGGTGGGGCGCTGTTTGAATATATTGTGGGTTCGTTTTTATTATTTCAGATAAATTGCTACCCCTGTCCACAGTTCAAGTATATGTTGATTATGTTAATGTATATTTGATTACTCCTGCTGTTATTTCATAATAATGCTCGTTATTCTGTTACGTCCAGGGTGACCCAACAATTATAGTTTTATTCCATACTCAACAACATACATGTGGGTTCTTTAACTGACCCAATCACCAATGACGAACTAAAACAGTCTTCCTTTTTAACGAACTCAACATCCTTTAATAACGTATATTCCTTGTAGCATACAAAGGCGTTCGTCAAGATTAATCCTTAATTACCAAACCTCATCAATACAGTATTAATCATATGCCAAGAGTATTCCTCCTCTTGTACAAACCACATCCATTTAGAAAGGTGAACACTTCGCAATATGTTCCCAATGGAACTTACAAGAAAACACAGCGGCCACAAAGCTCAAGGTTTTTTCTTAACACCTTGGCCATACACATTATAAACATCTCTCTTCTCTCATTTTTCCGGTGCGCTTCATTTTCAATATCCCAAATAGTGCCGCATTTATCAGCACTGACTCAAACTCAATAAATCCAACATGTGGTGTGCATGGGCAGACACCACAAAAGTCAAATAACAGAATTCTCACATTTACGGTATCAAGAAATAAAATATATTTAAAAAAGCAAACTTCATCCTCAAAACATATATACAATAGTATATAATGATTTGGAAGCATAATCAATGATGAGGGCCATGTAATCAGCAATCATGATGTATTCGAAAAGTCTGCGATTTAATGAATTCGGGCTGGATGTGTTTTTTAAGCCATGCAGACGATTTTTCCAAAGTTGAGCAGCAGAGTAAGCTAAACTTTTGTTGAATACGTCAACTTGGGCAATGAAGGTGGACGACTGATAGGAAAGTTCTAGCCGCATATATACAGGTGTGTTGATTAGAGTCTGAGTAAGTAATATACACTGAACTTTTATTAGTCACAAAACTTGTTGCTATTTTTTAACGCATTAACTGTGGTGTTTTCGACATTTTTACGATATAATACTCTTTCTCTCTTGTCGTCTATGCTTGTGGTATGTAATTCAAATGCTAATAACTTCATTACCTTTTTAAAATACATTTGTCGATAACTTTTTAATTCAATAATTTTTACAAGACAATGGTAGTGTAACACTCACGGACCTGTGTCATCCTATTGGTGGATATTTCTAAACATTCGCCTCTTCCGACTACTCATACCAAGGTTTCTTTACCTGTGGTCCCCTGACCCCAAGGTGGGGTCAGTGAATGGATTCTAGGGGGTCTGTGTATATAACCTAAAATGTAAACAGTAATTTTTTTTTAAATTATGCTTATATATATTTATATTATTATTTTTTCTCGAGAAAGGGGTCCACAGCCTTCATTGGACAGTCAAAGAGGTCCTTGACACAATAAAAGGTTAAGAAGCCCTAACTTATAATGTACTCTCTGCAATGGCTGTTGTTTTCAGTGTTTGTAATTAATTCATTCATGAACCTTCAACTTCCTGTGAAGCATAAGGTTTCATCAAATATAAGCCAAGCCTGCTATCCTATCACTGATAATCATTCAAAGATTGTTCCATGTTTTTTTTATCCTTTTTAAACAACAGAACAGCCATAGTTAGGTTGGGAGATCAATGTACCGTATCATTATGCACCATACAGCTTGTGGGATAGAAGGTGTTCAATTATATTAATGGGAAAATGTTCTTATTGATCAGTAACTTGTTGTAATAATAATTACAATTATATAATAGGCTAGTGACAAAGGATTGGTTTTGGTTTTAAGGACTATCTTCATTGCACACGGATAACTCCATCAGTGCTCCGATCTCCTCCCTTAGATCACATAAGGAGGGTTCTCAGTACAGTGCACGAACTCCGTAACACCGGCGAGAATCTCAATGTGTGTATATGGGAATTACACATTCTATAAATATTTCTTGTGGTGGGTAGGTTTCTAATTTTTGCCAGGGCAGTGGCCTTATGACCTACTATTTACGATTTCCAACTGCCGTGGGATTTTTAACGTGCGCAACTTGCACACGGGACCTCCTATTATTTCGCCCATATCCGAGAACGCTAAGCATCCGATCTCACTACCCAGGAGACCGGGAGGGGGGGAGAGAATGACATCATTAGGACCCCTAATTCTGAAAATAATTTCCATAATTTTATTCCCTGTACTGGGAATGGAACCAGTTACCTTTAGAATTCGAGGCGGACGCCACACCTCTTGGCCACTCCGAAAAAGACCCCCAGAACTACCATAACAAATGAGTTAAACATTTTAATTGTCTGCTGGACCTGGTTTTTATTTCCATATATTGTCCGATGCAGTGAAAGCTCTTCTTGTCTTTTGTATCCTCATTCTGATATCACTGTCCGTTCTTCCAACTTTGTCTACGTTGCTGCCAAGATATATGTATTATTATGCATCTTGTAAGTGTATTATACCAAGCGCAATTCAGCTACCAGAAAAGGCATTTATTCGCAAAAGTTTCTTTACAAGTGTATTTTCAGACCCAACTACTTCAAGCTCTCTAGGACATGAGCAACGCATGTACTGTTGATACACAAATCGTATGAGTACTGTCATGACATTCTCCCCCTCTCTCTCCTCTTCAATAACGGGATATATATATATATACTGTATATATAAAGGTAGTACCATAGTAAATACTGTCATTGTGGAGTAAAGTGTTAGAAACTTCACTTTACTGGGTCCAGCTTTGTGAAGTGGAGTGACAAGTTCCCATTCCTCCCTGCCTTTGCCTTTTTAAACTCAAGAGCAGAGCCAGGCCCCAATCTACAGATGGTCAGATTGAAGCGTGACGCCATCAGATTTATAACTTGGTAACTTTGCTGCAAGAAGCAAGCTCTCTCTCTCTCTATATATATATATATATATACACGCACACACACACACACACACACACAACGATTTATAGCACATGAAATATACCAAAATTGATACAAGAAACTGGCTGATTTCAAATAACGCAACAATACTAAAACGTAGCAGACATCATAACGCGTATAAAATCAATATCTGCTACATAGAAAACAAAATAATAATAAACGCATAAGAGTTCAGCAGCAGTGCTTATGAAAGAAGCCCTAGCAATAAGACAATACCACACACGCCATAGAACGAATATTCAGTACTCATTTGACATAACCACCTTCTGGACACGAAGTGGTTTGAAAAGCTGTATTATTATTTAATTAACGTCTCAAAATCGGAGGATTACAGTAGTACATATCCGTGATGCTTCGTTTCTAACGTGTTACAATAATCTTTTTTTTTTTTAACTCTGCAAGTATTCAATCTCATCATTCAATCTCTATTTCATGTATATTAATAATATACCGTACTCGTATGCTCGTGCTATTATCTATTTCTCGCTTTTCTACAGTAAGCTGTACTTCGAGTAAATGTATAAAGGCTGTAATTCGAGTAAATGTTAAAGGCTGTAATTCGAGTAAATGTTAAAGGCTGTGCTTCGAGTAAATGTTAAAGGCTGTAATTCGAGTAAATGTTTGTTTTGGTTTGGTTTCGGATTTAAGGACTATCTTCACTGCACACGGACAACTCCACCAGTGCTCCGATCTTCACCCTTAGAATCACGATCTCAGCACAGTGTATGAACTCCGTAGCACCGGCGAGTATCCCAATGTATGTATATAGGAACCACGCACTCTATAAATATTTTTGTAGTGGGTTTCTAATTTTTAAATTTAGTAATAACGAGTAAATGTATAACGGCTGTACCTCGAGTATATCGGATGTACTTGAGAGTAAATTTATAACGGCTGTACTTCGAGTAAATGTATAAAGGCTGCAGTTCGAGTAAATGTATATCGGCTGTACTTGAGAGTAAATTTATAACGGCTGTACTTCGAGTAAATGTATAAAGGCTGTACTTCGAGTAAATGTATAAAGGCTGTACTTCGAGTTAATGCATAAAGGCTGTAAGCCATTGGAAATAATGGTAAATCTGACGGCATGAATATGGCTTATATAACATGAGGATCATTTAAGTCAGGACATCAGCTGTGTAAACTAGAGATACGAAGAGTTTAAAACGAAAACTGAAACAGCGACAAAGCCAACGCGACCAAATAAATAACTGGCTGTTAATGGGTAAAGCTGCAGTGACAAAAAAGAACACAATTTAATGATATACGAATTAATCAGTACTAGTACCGCAGTCACCAAAAGATACGGAGCCGAAACGGTGAGACGCAACCACAGTAACTAAAACGGTAACTTATTCTTGATCAAGTTAAACGAATTGCAGTCAACAAAACTAAATCACTGGGAAATTAGATAGGCAATGTTCACCAGTGAAAGTTACTATATCACGAACGGACAAAACCATATTAACTAACTAAACGCAGAGATACACCGTAACAACCAACATAACTTATTAATCAAATTACGGTAATGATCCTCAACAGTTAAACGCCGAATTAATCAAACAGACATCTTTCAGCGGCCAAATGTCACAGATACGAATAACAAATATAATTTTCCTTGAACAATTTCCAGTATAAAGGAAGGCAAAAGTTTTTAGTAAATTAAGTCCAGCGACAATTTTCTAGTGCGCGGAATCTAGTTCTGCATTTATTACATAAGGGCTTTAAGTTGATATGGGTGAAAGTTATCCCCTTCACCGCCCACCACTGATCAATGGTCGGGTGCCAGCCGGCCTTTCAATGTTCTAGCATTGCGGGAGCTGGCACACGGGGAGAAAAAGATTGAATTAAAACAGTAGACACTGGGGAGTGGTATGACGCAGTACGCTCTGCAACAAGTATGAGAGGTTACAGTACGCTCTACAACAAGTATGAGAGGTTAAGTCAATAGAAGGCAGTGATAAATACACACATATAGGTGCAAGAGACAGACATAAAGGCGAACAGGCAGAGAAAAAAATGAGTTACATGGACAGAAAGATATATAGACAGACAGACAGATAGACAGATAAATAGATAGATAGATAGATAGATAGATAGATAGATAGATAGATAGATAGATAGATAGATAGGTAGGTAGGTAGGTAGGTAGGTAGGTAGATAGATAGATAGATAGATAGATAGATAGATAGATAGATAGATAGATAGATAGATAGATAGATAGATAGATAGATAGATAGATAGATAGATAGATAGATAGATAGATAGGTAGATAGATAGATAGACGTTTGTGTCCTCGAGACATAGTACTTTAATGTACCCACACTTATGTGTATTAAGTCATTTTGCTGTTGCATATTTGCTACCAGATGCCCACGTCATACATACATGACAGCGCATCAGACGACGATCATCTACATACTGAAGTCTCGACACTACGCTTACACAAGACCTAGGCAGTGTCACAGTGGGACTACTTTCAGCATATCTAATCTATATTTTTGAACGTTTGTCTGTTTGTCCCCTACAGAAACAGGGGCGCAATTTTTTGTGTGTGTCATGAAAGTTAAGAGATTAATTGTATTGTTTCCCTTAACATCAATTATAAGTCAATATATCAATGGATTTCCCATTGAAAAAAGAAAGCAATATAGAAGCATCTGACAATGGGGAAAAACAAGAAGAAAAAGAAAAATTATGAAATGTGGGACTGAATCACATCATGTAAAACACACTACTTCAAAAACTTTCTGCACAGGATACTGCTGCAGTGGTGGCACGATACTTTATAAGAAACGAATACAGAAGAAGTAGAAACACAATGAAAACTTTACAAGACGCATATTCTACACAGCTTACGTCATTAATCAAGGCTTTGTGTAAGCGTTGTGTTGGGCCTCCTTAATACAGAAGGCCGTCAGTCGACTCTGCCCAATATAGATGACTCATGTTTGAAAAGGCTGATTCACAGAGATCAAGACAGTATTACCGGTACATTGCTAACAGTAATCTTGGAAACTCAGGAAGTCCCAGTTTAATTATGTAAGCGCTGGTCAGGACTAACTTTTTGCCCCTTTAAACCCCCAAAATGAAAAACACAGAATTATAAGTTAATATCTATATCTGGTCATTTATACAAGCAAAATGACTGAAAAAAAAATACAAAACATTGAGGTATATACTAAAAACTTGCAATCTATGGCGGAAAAACAGTGAAAAAAGGCAAATTTTAGCTTTTTTTGGTATTTTGTTGCCCAAGATATCTCAAATGTGAGTACAACTTGAGTTATGAAATTTGGCTGTTTCATTTGTTAATATATGATAATGATTGTATACTAAAATAATTTTGATTGGTTTGATATCTGAGTTTTTTTGGATTTTAACATACCAATCGAAAAATTTTTAAGGGGGGTATCTTAGCTATTTCTTAACAGTTTTGTAGTTTGTTAACATATATCCTTTATTTTAGTTTATTTTAATGAGCACTATGTGTACAGCATGTGGCCCAAAATTTACTGTTGTATCACTAATAGTTTTTGAAAAATCATGGGCAACGTGCCCACATTTGTGTGAAAAATGAGGTTTTGAGAAAATTAAGAAAAAAGGGAGGAATTACACTTTTACACAAAATTTACTCACCTCGGTATCCCCCTGCTATGTAGGAATCATCTCTGGTATTTTACTTTATTGATTCCATGTTCTGTGTCATACTTTGAAACTTACTTTTCATTAAATTCTTCATTTCAGCAGACTGTTTGCGCTTTTCGTCAGTTTCCGAAAAAATACTTCATTTCTCTGGTAGACATGTACTATGCAGGGGGAAGCGATTGCTCTACCCTCAGCAGACTCAGTACATGTAGGAGAGGCTTTTCTCTTAATATATTCAAGATTAGGATACCCTTATCAGATATTAACTGACAATGGTTCACAGTTCAGAGGGAAACTTCTTCTTCTTCTTCCTCGTTCGCCCTGATAAGGACGGTGGTTGCGTTGTGTCTGTTTACGCCGCAGCTGTGATATCTGCACCTTTCGGTCGACACATCCGACTTCAGCACGGCATTTTTTAGGGACCGGGTTTGCCTTCCCATTTCGATCCGTACTCGCTCAGCCAGACTGCACTGCTGCAGACTGTTTCCAGGACCACCACGTGGAGGTGGAGTACGGTCTTGACCAGCTCTGGTTCGCTGGTCCTGATGCAAGCAGTCAAGCTATGGGTCGCTGACTGCATTCACTATTGCTGCATCTTTGGATCCCCGAGGGAAACTGATGGAGGAAGTTTTTAAGATTTTTCAAAATATTCTCGTCCGCACATTTTATCATCCACAATCGATTGGACAAGTGGAAAGATATAACGGGACTCAACTTACAATTTTACGTAAGCTCGCACAGGAGGAACCAGAATCCTGTGATTCGTTCTTACCTGCAGCTTTATTTGCGTATAAGGAGGTACCCTACCACTCTACTGGAATACCTCCAGCCACGTTATTATTTCGATGACCCATGGTTAATAAAAATCAGCCAGTCAAAATTATTTTTACACATGAAACTATGTTTGAAAAACTTGAATTCTGTTTGCTTTAGGGAAATGAATACGGTACCGAAAATTAAAATCCATGCGTTAGAAGCAATATAGCATCACAAATATACCAATTTGTATATTTTACATATACGAGGGGCGTTCAGAAAGTAATGCACCACATCGTTTTTCTCAGCTAATAATGAAGATAGAAGCATGAAATTTTGCACACTTCAAAGATGGCATGCGCCAATTGTGCGCACCAAACTGCACTGCAACCGGCCAAATAATATGGCTGCCCTAAACCGTTGAAATGGAGCGTTTTAGCAACTTGCGTAATAAGCAGCGAATTGTGATAGAATTTCTCGTTGCAGAGAAGGAAACTGTTGTGAACATTCACAAGCGTCTATGTGATGTGTATGGAAGTTTTGCAGTCGACAGGAGTACAGTCAGTCGCTGGGTTCAGAGAATAAAAGAATCAGGAAGTGGAGATACGGAGCTGCTTGATCGGCCGCGCTGTGGACGTCCTGCCACAGCCATCAACGCAGAAATGTTGAAATGCGCTGAGGGCATTATTCTTACTGATAGGCGAATCACTACTCAACAATTGGCCTTACAGCTGTCAGTCAGCATTGATAGTGCTAATGCAGTTATAAAAACTCTCGGATTTTCTAAGGTTTGCGCAAGATGGGTTCCTCGAAGTCTCACAAATGACCACCGATTGCAAAGGAAAGCAATTTCTTCTGAATTGTTGGAGCGTTTCAATGCTGATGGAGAGAACGTTTTCGCTAAGATCGTTACAGATGACGAAACCTTGGCACATCATTTTGAACCTGAGACAAAAAGACACTCAATGGACTGGCATCATCCGCAATCACCACGAAGAAAGTAATTCAAGACAATTCCTTCAGCTGGAAAGGTCATGATCACTGTCTTTTGGGACATTGAAGGTGTGATTCTTGTGGACGTTATGCCAAGAGGAGAGACAATCAATTCGCAAGCTTACATTAAGCCATTGAAAAAACTCAATCAACGTTTTCGCAGAGTTCGGCCGCACAAAAATCCAGCAGACCTGCTTCACCTTCACGACAATGCGCGACCTCACACAAGTCTGGCATCACGGGAAGCAATAACCAAATTGGGTTGGACTGTACTACCCCATCCACCCTATAGTCCCGATTTAGCATCCTCTGATTTTCATCTATTTGGTCCACTTAAAGATGCACTCCGTGGGACAGCGTTTGAAGATGATGAAAGAAAGATTCATGCAGCGAAGAAATGGCTACATGATCAACACAAAATCTGGTACGGGCTAGGAATACATGCACTTGTTTCGCGCTGGCATAAAGCCGTACAAGTTGATGGGGATTATGTTGAATAATACCGATGTTTACATAACATATTCATGTATATTGTGTATAAATTTCATGCTTTTTTAATCAACAGCTCCTGAGAAAAACGATGTGGTGCATTACTTTCTGAATGCCCCTCGTACTTATTCGTTCTTCTTCTATCGTGAGGTGTAGAGGTTTGGAAGAGAGAGCGCCATACTATCCTATCGGCTGTTTTCCTCCTGGTCTGGTTCCATTCTAATCCTCGGTCCTTCAGACTATGTCTAATGTTGTCCTCCCAGCGGACTCTGGGTCGTCCTGGAGGAATGGATCCTTGGCTCTTAGTTTCCCAAACTTGTCGTGGTAGCCGCTCTACTCCCATTCTGCAGACATGGCTGTCACAGTGACTGTTAATTTATTTTACCATTCCGTTCCATAAGTTATTACTCTTTTAATGTTCTGTTTTCCTAATCATTGGTATTTTCTTTTCTACCTTTGTGGCCCTATTTGTCCCTCTTTCTCAAACCCACCCGGGGTTTGTTTACGTTCTGGCTGGCCTTCAGTAATAAATTCCTTCAACGGTCAGCGTAGCGGTAATATTACATCAGCGCACCTGTGGTTCGTTTGACCAGAGAAACATTTCTGTTACGCTTAGAGTGTTTGAACGAGCGAAAAGGTTTCTGTGAAAGAAACGGCTCGTTAGCAGGGACCAATCTTCTGAGGTCGGTAAACGAGTTTGATCTTCAATTCAGGAGAGATTTGTTGTGGCCCCTGACCATAATATTACGCATCGCCGATCTGGGGAACTTTCGCACGGGGTCTGTTGTCTTTGATGTTGTCTCTAGAGAAACCTCTGTCTTACTCTTTATTACGCATTACGCCGATACATCTGTAGAATCAGGCTATGCAGGTGTCCCGGGTAGCGTTGTTTGTAAACTATAAGACTTGAGAATTTTAATACGTCAAACACACTCGTAGATGTTTCCTGCCCGAGACAGACCCTTATGGAAATAAGGCAAACATTAACACAGAACTAAATGTTTTTGCCTATTTCTTGGCATTTTCTCGGGGTGAGTTGACATATCTTATTAATATATAAATATTTATGTTAGTTTTTTATATATCTGATAGGAATGTGACGTGAATTCATTTCTGAGGACTTCTCCTAGTAATTTAGTTCAGTGATAATGTAGCGCTGTCTACTGCCTTAGTTAAGTGGTGCTTAAACAGAAGGTTTATAATGGGTTAAATGATAGACTTACAATAACAGACACTCACTAGGCGTAGAATCAGTCCACAGATGCTAATCATGGGTTAAGAATAGGCTAATTAACTGTCATTTCTGTAAGATAATGTCAGAGGTGTGGATTATTCACTTAAAACTGAATAGTGAGATACAGGCACTTAAACACTGAATTATAGGAGATAGTCGCTTATTCCTTTTTGATAGAAACTTCTAGTGGCAGGGTGGAATCATGATATGCTTATTTGTGTAGCTAGGCACTAGTCTATAACTTTCACAGAAATCAGTCACCAGCCATAGAAAACATTTTATCCTATGATTCAGTCACAACTGTATTATTACAGCTAGAACATTGCATTTTCTATGTATTAATTTGTGGAATGTTAATTTTTCCCCAAAGGGACATACGACTTATTTTTGTAATGTCAAATGCTGTAATCTGTTTATGTAAATTCACTTAATGTTGTAAGATGAATAGAATCCATTCAACTGTAACTACAAGGTTAGGTTTCCTGTATGTTTAGTTGGAAGAAGAGGAGTAGTTTTGCTGTCAGAATATTTACTGACAGGTACCTGGGTGTAAAAATATATTAAGCCTATGCGGGCACATGCTGATAATTGATAGAGTGGAAGGAGCGGAGCATAACTATGTTATATAACATTAGTGTGATTTTGTTGTTGCTTAATGTAAAGGGTGTCTCTTTTGGGTCTCAGTTTCAGGGATACCGAATCGCTAGAGCAAGATTCCAGTCAGGCGAAGAACGTCCCATTCTCTTCATTCTAGAGGGTTTCTGAGTAACACCTAGCATTCACGAGTTGTCAACCCCAAATACCTGAACCAAAACCCTTTGTCAACGCCAAGTTAAGCTCACGCAGTGCAATGAGCCAACGCTAAATCTGAAATCATCTATTGCAGTAGTAGTTTCCTACTCGCCTATTTGGATTACCAGTCAGAGCAATGCGGCTTCCAGCATATCAATCAGTCCAGCATGTCTATAGTAGAATTTCAATCACCAGCCTTTGTGTGCCTAAACGGGGCACTCAGTCAAGCAAGCCCAAACTGGATTTAATGCCAAGCAAGCAATAGCGCCGGATAAGAGCGCCTGGGATGCTTTGTCCACAAATAGCTTCGTCTGGTGTAATCCTGGGTTATGTAAAACCTCGCACTTAGGAGCGGCCAGCCAAAGATAGACAGAGTTCCAGCCCCCCTCACGCAATTAGAGGTCACCAAAGTTAGCACCTACAGGAAAGTTTTACAGGTCAATTCCATCACCCATGGAGTATATATTTACGTAAAGACACTTTCTGGAGCTGGCACATTATAAAAGTAATATTACATTTGCAATAATCATCATAATTAAAGTGTTTTTAAAACAAAATAAAATAATTTAAAAAAAAAAAAAAAAAATTAATAGCCTAGTAATAATGAATTTGAAAAATAAATAAATAAATAAAAAATAAATAAATTAAAAAAAAAAAAAAAAAAAGAATCGAATTCTCGAATTCTTCGTACTGTAAATTAGTGATCTGAGACATATTCAGAGTTATGTTATGAGAACTTGTAAAATGTTCATACGGTGTTCAACTGAATAACTCAGGGACTTTTTTTTTTTTTTTAAGGTTCATCAAGATGAGGTGGGTAGACAGTTACTTTCCATTTTCCTTTCCATTTCCTTTGCGTCCCAAACTCAAGACCAGAATCAGACTAGGTAGATAGTTAGATAGACATATACGAAAGCAATTAATTTGCCAAGGGTTGAAAATCGGACACAGTCCCCTTGTAGTGGTATTGATGGTATTGTATGATGATGATGGTACTACATGTAAATTGTATGAGGCCAGCTGTGAAGGCTCCTGAGATAAAATGTAATTGAGAATTGTCAGAAGGCCTTTCTTGCTACCACTACGACCTCACACTTAATTTTTTTTTATTGAATGTAGCTACGTAAAGTGTCTAGGGTAATGATGTGTACTGTGGTGTGATAGTTATAAATATACCCATAAATATTTAACAAGACTAATAAGATTAACAAGTGTTAAAATACACTGAACTAACTCACGTGTGTAAAGTTTTTGATATAATTATATTACATTTATTTGTTCTGGATCAAGTTTTATTTTGACCAGAACTTGTTTTAAAAAGAAGGATTTAAAAATTATGAAAATTATGCATGGAATGTTACATAATAAATGCAAAAGTGTACATATTTAAGTACTAGAATAGTTAGTTTTATTAAAATGTTCTGGTAGTCAGCTACTAGGGAGGATATTTATTGTCTGTGCTGTTGGGGTGGTCTCATCACACCTGTCTATATTGACTACATAGTGTCCAGAAAATGGTGGGAATTTTTATGGGGTATCTGCAACTTAATGGGGTTGGTGAATATCCAGCAGACCAGAGGCTCACTCATCTGGTATTTGTAGCTCTGGTGCTGAAATCAGGCGGTCCCACCTCTCCGTGCTGGCGGGCAATAATGGTGGTCTCTGTCACAAGGACTGCACAGATACACTTGTGTAAATCACCACCCGAATAGATACTGCTTCGTTGACGACAGAAACTCGCAGCTCTGCAATCAAAGTATGGGCCATGTGTCAAAATCTATTCTCTACCCACGTCTGGACACCACACTGACACAACAACCACATTATACAGACAGGTCAGATCTCTCTGACCAAACAGCACAGTTACCATGGTGGGTTTACATCCGATAGATCCTCCCAGACTATAGATTCTGAAAAATAATTATTAGTTTTCTACCCTAAAAGAGGATAGGTAATATGTTTCCTTATTCTCAACTCTTGATCTGTCTTGCATAATCCTTGCTGGTGTTTAGGTACATTGTTAGTCCCTAGACCCTGACTTGGGCGGGGGGTCTAGAGCAAAATCCCTACTTGTTTGTAAGGCTAGATTATGATATGGCAGTATCAAATCACTCGAACATGAAACAATATTCAAAATATATAAAGAAATAATTTCAATCTTACCAGATTATGAATAATTAACACAGAAGTGCTAGCAAAACTCAGCTGAGCTGCTGGCTATAGGATGGCGTCCCTAAATTTAACTCACTGTCTTTCATATGGGAAAACACCACACTTTAAAATCTGTGTCTAACACTGAACAATTATTGAAGAATGACCCCAAATGCGCTCTAAGCGCTAATAATATGATTGTCTGTGGCCAATCACTGCCGAGGTTTATTTTTAATTTCAAATTTCCTCACTAAAGTCATTTCAGTCAAGCTTCAGTCACGTATGGATGGTTATCTGTTAGTCTGTCCGTCTCTACTTGTGTTTCTACAAAATTGTGCTCGATTTTTGACCCAACCGTTCTCTCCCCTTCAAATTTTTGTTGTAAAAAGTTATATTTAGACACAGCTACCACCAATGTCCCTTCACTTCTATGCTAAGTAAATTTGAACACCTGCGTCCCCAAGGTCGTGTTTTTGTGTGTGCAAATAACGATATGTTAGATTCAATGCAGTCTGTGGCTGATGTAAACTACACTGTCTTTTGTCATTATTTTCAATATTATCTATCCGTCTGTAAAATTAAGACCATATTCGTTCACTGCTCAGAATAGGCCATCTGGCCAGCTAATTTTTATATATTCCTAACATTAATATTAAGAAAAATTTACTTTTTAATTTTTGTAATTTTTTTCAGACATCTGCGTTCTTCCGCTCAAATTCAAATCAAGCGCTTGGTATCGCAAAACGTCCAATTCCGTACCTCGTGTCAATTTGGGGGACTTGAATTTTTTTTTTTACTTTCATCCATTTCCCCCCCCCCAATTGCGTCTCTTTAGCCTTTCCAGTCATATTTTTTTTTTTCTTTTGATACTCCGTTCCCCTCCGGTCTAGCAAGTCAATTTTATGGGGGATGATGACCCGCGGTCTAGGCGATCATGTACATCAGCAGCCTACGCATTATGTTTTTATCCTTAAATGTTATCCTTGGAGGAATTTTACCGTTGTATCTCTGTCAATTTCACTACACATCTCCCCACCTGAAAACATGCCTATGGCAAGTTCCAAAACCAGCGATACACATAGGTAAAATTACTCCTCACGTCTGCCATTACTCTAATTTTGATCACAGGGGTGCCGACTGAGGAAATCTGCACCGACATTCAATTTGCCTGGGATATATTGGATACTAAACTGATAAGGTTGAAGCAATAAAGACCACCTCAGCAATCTTGCGTTTTTCATGCTTAGCCTGAGACAAGAACACGAGAGGCTGATGATCCGTCTCCACCACAAATGTCCTACCATACAGATAGATTTGAAACTTCTTTATTGCCCAGATTAATGCTAAACATTCTTTTTCGCTTGTGGAGTATCCTTGTTCCGCCTTATTCAATTTGCGGCTTGCATAAGCGACTGGTTTAAGTTCCCCATCAGGTGAAGATGATCTTTGCAACAAAGCCCCTCCTAGTCCCACATTACTTGCATCGGTTTCTTAAGACAAAGTCCTGTGTCAAATCAGGCAGTTTGAGAATAGGCTTGCTAGTGAGTTTTTTCCTTTAACTCTTGGAACGCTAATTCACATTGTGCAGTCCAAATAATTTTATCTGGAAGTCCCTTGCGAGTCAGATCAGTCAGAGGAGCACAAATGGCGTTAAAATTTTTGATGTATTTCTGATAAAATCCGCATAACGACACGAATGATCGCACGTCCTTTTTGGTTTGCGGCCTAGGTGCTCTCTGCAGTTTTTTCCAAGTTCTTAGGATCAGGGGTCATATTACCCTGATATACAGTGTGCCCCAAGAATTCCAACTCTTTGCATCCAATACAACATTTTGTTGGCCTAGCAGTTAAGTTCGCCTCCCGAAGTCTATCAAACAACATCTCCAGAGCTTCAATGTGTTCTTCAAATGTCTCTGTGGCGACGAGAATATCATCCATGAAATTTGTGATACATGGGTTATTCAGGGGGTCCAACAATTTTCGCATCATCCTTGAAAACACACTCGGAGCATTTTTCAGTCCGAATGGTAGCATATTGAATTCATAATGTCCATCCGAAGTGCTAAAAGCCAAATAAGGTCTCACTTCAGGCTTCACTGGGATCTGGTAATAGCCTTTACTAAGATCCACTTTTGAAAAGTATTTTGCCTTGTTCAGTCTGGCAAATAGCTGTTTTGTGTCTGGTAATGGATCCACTTGTCCTTCTGTGACAGCATTCAGTTTCCTGTAATCTATGCACAGTCTGTGTTCCCCAGACGGTTTCCTCAACAAAACGACACTAGAACTAAAAGATGATTCACTGTGCGAAATAATCCCCTCCTTCAATAAATAATCTATTTCTTCCTTTAATGCCTTCTCCTTCGCGAACGGAATAGAATAGGCTCTCATACAGATTGGGTTTGAGTCTACCAGTTTCATGTCATACTGTAGCAAATTTGTATGGCCTGGTTTATCTGTTAATACATCTGTATGTTCTTCCAGAACTTGTTGAACTCTCTCCCTCTGGTTTTTAGTCAGGTGCTTACTGACTTTTACCTGTGCTGCTGTTTCACAAGGATGTAATGGGTATTCATGTGAGGTGAGTGGTTCTTTTTGCATCTGGGTTGCAATAGCCAAGGTCAATAAGGGGGTGCTTTCCTGGAGTGGTCTGTCCAGATACTTCTTTAACAGGTTTACATGATAAACTTTTCCCTTCCCCTTTTTGTCAATTTTATAGTTTGTTCTAGACACCTTCTCTAGAACCGTATATGGACCTTGCCAACCAATTTGTAATTTATTCTGGCTTCCCGGTAGTAGAAGCAGCACCTTCTCTCCGACTGCCAGTTCCCTGTCCTTTGCCTTCCTATTAAAATATGCTGCATGTTTCTTCCTGGCTTGTTTCAAATTATCATTTGCCAGTTTCCATCCAGCTTTCAAACGAGTGGTCAGTTCGTTCACATATTGATACGATGAGGTAACAGTCTCTTCCGCCTTCTCATCTGTCCAGGTCCTTAATAGGGCTACATCTGGATCTTTAATTTATCATACTTATTTTTCATGGAACTCATCTGGTCCCGTCCATTAGAAGCTTTATAATGAGGACTTTTCTTCCTAGAATCATCACTCACAAATCGACCACTACCAATTTTTCTCTGGGGTTTGTCTCCCCACTTAAGATTGTTTATGAGAGATCTTCGCTCTCTCTTGTCTGTTCTTCCAGTTTATATAAGTCTGACCGAGGGATTGTCATCTTATCCTGGGTAAAATTTCTTCTTTGTACTCTTCGCATAGCGGCCATGTTAATCCATTCAAGTGAAGACTGGGTGTGAAAAGGGGGCTCCCATTCCACTTTGTCTACCCGTGTATAATTAGTTTTCCTTTCAGGCCTAAAGTTGCCCCGTGGCGGTTCTAGGTCCTGCACATATTTTCCCTTTGTGGGTGTTCCCTCATGAAATACGCCACATGCTTCTACAAAGTTTTCAACATCGACATTTACGTCGGGCCAATAGTATTTTAGAGCAATCTTTTTGGCAGATGGTACCGACTTTCTCATGGTCACCATCTTTTCCAACATGTAAGCTCCTTATCAAATTTGCCCTATATCTCTTGGGTAGAACTAACTGTCCGTGACCAGTGGATCTAGTTCCTGTCTTCCTGTATAAGAGTTTGTTCTTCATGAAATATTCCCCCTTGCTCGGAGGTGTGTGGCATTTGGGTAATTTTTTAAAACATGGCTTGAGTGTCCTATCCTCAGCCTGCGCCTTCCTCATCTCCTCTGGATGAGCGTTTATAGGTTCACCTTCTTCCTCCTTCTTCTGTGACCTGGTCTGCACTGTCGCCATGATCACAGGTTTCTCGGGATTCCCCAAGAAGACGTATCTACACCCCAAGATTAGAGGGTAGATTGGTTCATCTATCACTGCTGCTCTGATTTCTCCTTCCACATAGCGAGTTTTCACTGTTATCCTTGCGATGGGAAGTGTCATGAGTGGTATGTCCTTAGTCGCCCCTTGTATTTCCACTGTTTCTGTGGTATACTGACTTGGGTCCACTAGGCTAGACTTCACAACTGAATCATAATCCAAACCTGTATCATAAAGGCACCTTATGGTGACCCCATTACAAATAACATCCTCACAAACTGGGGGGTGATAAGGTTCCTGTTGTCCCTTAGGATTAACCTTTAATCTTTGCGTCCCCGACTTCATTGCAGCAATGTTTGAAGGTTTCCTTCTACAAAATTCGGTGTTATGGTTATCCTTCTTGCACCATTTACACCATCTTTTTCCTTGGTTCAACGGTTTTCTTTCATTGAACTTTTGGTCATTGAACTGTGAGTTTCTGTCGCGATAGTCATTTCTTGGCCGCTCAAAATTTTTCCTACCTTTATTTCCCTGCTCTCTATTATCAAATTTATTAAATTGCTGTGGAGCTTTAAAATTGTCTATGTGCTTCTTCTTAGCACCACTTACCTCTGCCTGGGCTGCCTGATACCTCTCAGCAACATTTAAAATTTCCCCCAACTTCTCTGCACCCTGTTCCATGAGAAATTTTCTCATGTCTGGAGCCATGGACTCTCTCAATTGCTCAATCATGATCATTTCTTTAAGATCTTGGGTCTTCCCCAGAGCCGTCCATTTCTCCA
This sequence comes from Oreohelix idahoensis, assembly GCA_024509875.1. Classification (NCBI taxonomy): domain Eukaryota; kingdom Metazoa; phylum Mollusca; class Gastropoda; order Stylommatophora; family Oreohelicidae; genus Oreohelix; species Oreohelix idahoensis. The sequence goes on along the minus strand of JAMPIV010012227.1, from coordinate 73,838 downwards.
AATAGGTTTCTAGTCTGGCAGAGAATTGGTGGTATGTCTCCCCAGACAACAGTTTGGCATTTCTAAATCTCTTACGATAAAATTCACCATTCTTCTCGTACCTTAATAACAAAGCCTGCTTTAACATGTCATAATTGTCTTGGTCTTCCCTGTTCATTTTGGCAAATACTTCATAAGAAGCACCCCTCAATCCCTGTGATAGCTTTAAACTCCACCTCTCTCTCTCTAACCCATATGTAGTAGCTAATAACTCAAAACGTCCCAGGTACCCCTCTATGTCATCGTCTTTCTCAACAAAATGGTCTAAATGAAACCCCATAGCTGAGTTTGAGGCTCCCATACTGGGCGTAGCATCTGAGGCAAAAGGGCTGGCACCATTTTCAGGAGCCGGGCCTTGTAATTCCAGCTCCCTTAGTCGTAATTCGTGCTCCCTCTGCAACCTTCTATCTTCTGCCTCCCTTTCGGCCTTTTATCTTCTGCCTCCCTTTCGGCCTTTTTATCTTCTGCCTCCCTTTCGGCCTTTTTATCTTCTGCCTCCCTTTGCTGTCGTTTTTCTTCTGCCTCAATCTGCAGCCTCTTAATTTCTCTTTCAGCCTCAATTTGTAATCTCTTTTCTTCAGCTAACCTGTCAGCCTCTAATTTTCTTTCAGCCTCTTTTTCTAATCTCCTTTCTTCCCGTTCAATATATTTATCACATTCAGTCGTTACGTATTGAATTAAAATTTGACCATCCATCCCCATCTCCTTCGCAGTGAGCACAGCAGCTGATCTAAACTTTGCTAGCTCAGCCATACTTTTTAGACAATATAATAATATATAAGCTAAATCTCTAACCAGTAAATACACTAAGTACTTCTAATTACTATAGTCTAACTAATTCTAACTAACCAGTTAACTAATTAATTATTACTGGCTGTGAAGATTCACCAACTTTTATCTGCAGGGACACTTTTAATTTTAAAGGAAATTTTACAATTTATTTCCCTACTTTTATTTCTCCCACCAGGAGATCTTAATATTACTGTTGGGCTAATTATCCCTGGACAAGACCCCAATATATGTAGTGGTATTGATGGTATTGTATGATGATGATGGTACTACATGTAAATTGTATGAGGCCAGCTGTGAAGGCTCCTGAGATAAAATGTAATTGAGAATTGTCAGAAGGCCTTTCTTGCTACCACTACGACCTCACACTTAATTTTTTTTTTTATTGAATGTAGCTACGTAAAGTGTCTAGGGTAATGATGTGTACTGTGGTGTGATAGTTATAAATATACCCATAAATATTTAACAAGACTAATAAGATTAACAAGTGTTAAAATACACTGAACTAACTCACGTGTGTAAAGTTTTTGATATAATTATATTACATTTATTTGTTCTGGATCAAGTTTTATTTTGACCAGAACTTGTTTTAAAAGAAGGATTTAAAAATTTATGAAAATTATGCATGGAATGTTACATAATAAATGCAAAAGTGTACATATTTAAGTACTAGAATAGTTAGTTTTATTAAAATGTTCTGGTAGTCAGCTACTAGGGAGGATATTTATTGTCTGTGCTGTTGGGGTGGTCTCATCACACCTGTCTATATTGACTACATAGTGTCCAGAAAATGGTGGGAATTTTTATGGGGTATCTGCAACTTAATGGGGTTGGTGAATATCCAGCAGACCAGAGGCTCACTCATCTGGTATTTGTAGCTCTGGTGCTGAAATCAGGCGGTCCCACCTCTCCGTGCTGGCGGGCAATAATGGTGGTCTCTGTCACAAGGACTGCACAGATACACTTGTGTAAATCACCACCCGAATAGATACTGCTTCGTTGACGACAGAAACTCGCAGCTCTGCAATCAAAGTATGGGCCATGTGTCAAAATCTATTCTCTACCCACGTCTGGACACCACACTGACACAACAACCACATTATACAGACAGGTCAGATCTCTCTGACCAAACAGCACAGTTACCATGGTGGGTTTACATCCGATAGATCCTCCCAGACTATAGATTCTGAAAAAATAATTATTAGTTTTCTACCCTAAAAGAGGATAGGTAATATGTTTCCTTATTCTCAACTCTTGATCTGTCTTGCATAATCCTTGCTGGTGTTTAGGTACATTGTTAGTCCCTAGACCCTGACTTGGGCGGGGGTCTAGAGCAAAATCCCTACTTGTTTGTAAGGCTAGATTATGATATGGCAGTATCAAATCACTCGAACATGAAACAATATTCAAAATATATAAAGAAATAATTTCAATCTTACCAGATTATGAATAATTAACACAGAAGTGCTAGCAAAACTCAGCTGAGCTGCTGGCTATAGGATGGCGTCCCTAAATTTAACTCACTGTCTTTCATATGGGAAAACACCACACTTTAAAATCTGTGTCTAACACTGAACAATTATTGAAGAATGACCCCAAATGCGCTCTAAGCGCTAATAATATGATTGTCTGTGGCCAATCACTGCCGAGGTTTATTTTTAATTTCAAATTTCCTCACTAAAGTCATTTCAGTCAAGCTTCAGTCACGTATGGATGGTTATCTGTTAGTCTGTCCGTCTCTACTTGTGTTTCTACAAAATTGTGCTCGATTTTTGACCCAACCGTTCTCTCCCCTTCAAATTTTTGTTGTAAAAAGTTATATTTAGACACAGCTACCACCAATGTCCCTTCACTTCTATGCTAAGTAAATTTGAACACCTGCGTCCCCAAGGTCGTGTTTTTGTGTGCAAATAACGATATGTTAGATTCAATGCAGTCTGTGGCTGATGTAAACTACACTGTCTTTTGTCATTATTTTCAATATTATCTATCCGTCTGTAAAATTAAGACCATATTCGTTCACTGCTCAGAATAGGCCATCTGGCCAGCTAATTTTTATATTCCTAACATTAATATTAAGAAAAATTTACTTTTTAATTTTTGTAATTTTTTTCAGACATCTGCGTTCTTCCGCTCAAATTCAAATCAAGCGCTTGGTATCGCAAAACGTCCAATTCCGTACCTCGTGTCAATTTGGGGGACTTGAATTTTTTTTTTACTTTCATCCATTCCCCCCTCCCCCCCCCCCCCCCCCCCAATTGCGTCTCTTTAGCCTTTCCAGTCATATTTTTTTTTCTTTTGATACTCCGTTCCCCTCCGGTCTAGCAAGTCAATTTTATGGGGGATGATGACCCGCGGTCTAGGCGATCATGTACATCAGCAGCCTACGCATTATGTTTTTATCCTTAAATGTTATCCTTGGAGGAATTTTACCGTTGTATCTCTGTCAATTTCACTACACCCCTCTTGCATTCTTCCATCCTCTTGCTCATCTTTTATTACTGTTACTCAAACATTCTCCAGCGTACTGAAAGTATTAATTTAAGGACAGTGCAACATTACAAGGAAGTATAACAGCATACATTAACAGTACCTGATCATAAAATTAAGAATATAAGTTATTAAGAATATAATATTAAGAATAAGTATATTGTAATGAAAACTAGATCATCAGAGAGGGACCTCAAGACGCAGCAATAGAGACCGCAGTCACCAAAGTTAGCACCAACAAGGAAAATTTTACAGGTCAATTCCATCCCCCATGAAGTATATATTTACGTAAAGACACTTTCTGGAGCTGGCACATTTGGTCCCACGAAAGCGGACAAACTGTCGCTCAGTTTGTTTAATTGGTAAACCAGAGGTAAATAGAGTCTTCCAGCCCACCTCGCGCAATTAGGGGTCACCAATGATAGCACCTACAGGAAAGTTTTACAGGTCAATACCATCCCCCATGGAGTATATATTTACGTAAAGACACTTTCTGGAGCTGGCACATTTGGTCCCACAAAAGCGGACAGACTGACACGCAGTTTATTCATTTGGTAAACCAGAGGTAAATAGAGTCTTCCAGTCCACCTCGCGCAATTAGGGGTCACCAATGATAGCACTTACAGGAAAGTTTTACAGGTAAATTCCATCCCCCATGGAGTATATATCTACGTAAAGACACTTTCTGGAACTATTACATTTGGTCCCACGAAAGCGGACGGACTGACACTCAGTTTATTCATTTCTCTGTGTTCTACAGTTTTATGACTGGTGGTGTGTGTGTTTGTTGGTGTATTTTGCATATTTTTGATTACTGATGATTTTTAAATGTAATTTATGTTGTTGTGATGAAATGCATTATTTTCATACATGCTTCTTCATTTAATAAAGTTTACAGTTATTAATGCGCTGTTCATGACCCTTCCATCCATAATTTACATTTTTCAGCTCTTTGCTATACTCTCTGTGTATGATTAAAAGAAAAGAGTGAGAGCAGGAGGTGCTTAGACAGTATTAGTGAGTTGAGGGCTTGGAGAGAGTGATAACTTTAATAAATCTTCTCCAGGTTTGTCTCAAGTCCATCTCCTATTACACTTTATCTATGCGTAATCTTTAACTCTGTCAGTCCACTATCCCTGGTCGATTTCACTACTATTGTCCAACTCGACAAATACTCTACACTCTAACTCAACCACGACAATGGCCAAACCGTCTTACTTCGGACTGTTCTACTTGGGTCTGCATGGGTTGGAATTTTAGGCCATGACATATGGTTTGGTTGAGGACCATGTCTCTTCTTGTTACTTCAACCACCGTTCTCAGATACCTCGATTCTGAGGTTTGAATCTGGCTTTTGTGTCCTATGTTCATGCCTATTCTTACTAATGGAATGAATGCTTTGTATTCTGATTCTACCTTTAAAAAAGAATGGAAGGAACACATACATAGAGATATCAGGATACATAGAGATATCAGGCAGACAGAAAAGAGGACGGCTCTGTAATTTCAAATAGTTGGATGGTGTGCAGGTGCCTATGTTTAAACCCACGGGTGCCAACAAGTAAATTCCATCATGGCACACCATGTAAAACATGGAAGCTCTCCGTGCAGCATATTTTTGTTTGGAAAACATCAATGTATGATTTCTAATATAAAAACAGTGGCTGCTGGAAACAAAGACATGCAGACGCAAAAGATGAATAATAATGACCCTTGATAGAATACAAGCAGACTACTGATTGTTATATGAGACCAACAATGCCTTATATATTAGGATACGCACCCTAACATAACCGATGATCCTGTGTCTAGGCTGAACGGGAAGCACCTAACAAAAACTCCTATTTAACTCTTAAAGGACGGGAGGCCATTTTTTTTTATTTTTTTTTGGGGGGGCGCGTTTAATTTAAACCATTTTTCTTTTTGTTTCGCGTTGTCCCAATGTTATATTTTATTAATCTTCTGTCAATTTCATTTACAACTATGTATAACATACATAACCATACTTTTAATAAACTTGGAAATAACCCACTTTTAAATTTAACACTGTCTGAAAACATGGCAAAACAACTACGTCCTTTAAGAGTTAAGAAAAAGTAAAGGTGACCATGAGTGAGTTAGAAACATCTTAACCCTTAAAGCCGTGTGTGTAATACTGTTATCCACTGGCTAAAGGATCGTGTGACATACAAACCGACGGAAGTCAGGGGTAACCCACACAAAACAGTGGGAGGGCGCAAGTTCTCTAAATCCTGGCTTCTGAACGAAGTGCTAAAGCGGGGCCAAAGCAGACATGACCTGACGAAGTAGTGGACACTTGGAAGAAAGAGGATCTGATGACCACCTTATATGCTCAATATGGTCGATGACTCACTCTTTCCAAGTCACATAAAGGCAACAGGAGCAGTGGGGAAAAAAAGAATAGCATAGACGCAAAAAGAAACGACTGTTTCTGTAAAATCACCTTTACAAGTGGTACTGTAAGTATGAAAAGTCTGCTTTTCTCGAAAATCACCATTTACAAAAATTACTGCACGTCTCAAGCACCGCAAGTACTTTCCTCTTAAAATCACATTTACACATACTACTGATAAGCAATTACTTTTCTCATAAAATCACCTTTACAGGTACGGCTGTATGTTAAAAGCAGCTATTTTCCTCGTAAAATCGCCTTTAAAATAGTTCTGCGCGTGTCAAGCAACCTAATTTTTCGAGAAAAAAAAATGTCTTTACAAGTAGTACTCTATGCCTCTAGCACCCCATCTACTTTCCTCGTAAAATCACCTTCACAAGTAGTACTGTCCGTGTTAAGCATATACTTTCCTCGTAAAATCACCTTCACGTAATAGTATCACTGCTTTACAGAGGCGTTCCAAAAGTATTTGGCACACGGGGCAGATATTACCTTGGACACCCTCCCCCTACAAAGAAACACACTTGCAAGTATATTTTAACAGTAAGTACTATAATATGTGAAGCGGAGCAAGCAAAGACATCAACAACAGAATGAAGAAAGCAAGAACAGCCTTTTTTTTAGTCTAAACAACATCTGGAAGTCATCTCAGTACAGCACGAACACAAAATTAAGACTATATGAGAGTTGTGTACTTTCTGTGCTTCTCTATGGTGCGGAATGCTGGAGAGTAACTGTGACAGACGAATTTCAGCGTCCCTGAATTGTTAGATGATATGGTAGACCCTGGAGGAGCATGAGAGCCCTCATTCATTTATGTTGCAAATTTAATCGCCAACGTGGATCCCACGTTTGCTCATTAGTATGCACCATAGCAGAGTGGATTTTTCACCACGTTTGCTCATTAATATGTAGACCGTTATCACGCGTGCAGCCAGGACATCGCTTTGTCTTAATGTTGAGTTTGGCCACACCTATTGCAAATCTCTAGAGCGATTAAAATCAAGCATTGCCCTACCTTTTCTGCCATCCCGTAAAGAAGGCGTTGCCAACAGGAATCGGAGGAAGCGATTAACAATCAAAGGCAGCGGTGGTCCCCAGAACGGACGAAGCAGTTTCACGCCTTCGTTTAACACCTCAGTGCGAACCAAAGAAGAGCGCGGAAAGCGCTGGTGGTCGAACAGAGACGAGGGGAAGTCTGGAAGCTTTGCAGCGGCAAAGAAACGCAGAATTCCCCTGATATCAAATAAGTTGTGAAAGTTCGCGTGTCCCCCTGATCCTTCAATTCTTTAATTATATATTGAGACCACTGAAGAATGCGTTTATCATTTGCGCCAGAGAGTCTGAATAAAAGCACTAGCTTATAGAACAAGATTTCTCGCGGATATCTTCTATATTGGAGGCTTAAATTCATTCTGTTTGTGCCAGCGGTAATATATTAGTTTCAAGTGATCAGTGTTCTAGTTCTTTCATTTTATTTCACTGGATTTTGTGTTAATTTAAATCTATTAAATAAACCCATCTAAAAAGTTTCCAGTTGTAAATTAAATGATATATCTATACGTTATTTCCCAATATAATAGATGCTTAAATTTATTTAGAAGCCGCAAAGGGATTTATAACAAATTAATAGAGTTTAGTTCTGTATTTACGTGTGTTTTTTAACCATTAGACTCGCGGAGAGTTTTTCTTAAATATATAACTGAATACGCTAGTGTTTAAAATAGTCTTAACGGTAAACTTAGCGCGCGTCAGAATATGATTAGTATTGAGTGTACGATTTCATGTTTTCTATTTTTTCACATAGGATGATCATATACCTTTGCGTCCCAGCAATTATAGAGTCCTCAAGACTCGGTTCTTCTACCCATCCAGAATTTTTATGAACTTTTAAATATCATCTTCTTGTGGCGGCCCTGTGCGGTCTCGCTCTCTAAATTTACATGAGATAAAGCAACCTAAGAACATTTAAAACTCATAAAGCAATAAATTATGTAAAATAACTGGAGAAGAACAATTGCCAGAATCGCTATATATATATATATATATATATATATATATATATATATATATATATATATATATATATATATATATATATATATATATATATATATATGTATGTTTCTATATAGATATATATATATATATAGATATATATATGTATATATATATATGTATATATATATATATATATATATATATATATATATATATATGTATATATATATATATATATATATATATATATATATATATATATATATATATATATATATATATTTTTTTACTGCTCTACTGTGGAAAAGAATATATTCTTGTACACTGACAGTCCTGTTATTTCCACTGGATTTAAACCCCGAAGAAAACATAACTCTCTGTTCAGTCTTTGTCATCACGCTATAGAAGTTTCCCACCACCAGCGGTGAAATCCAGGAGACCACTACCTTATCATAACTATACCTGTGACAGTGCCATCCCATAGAAACTTTAGATAAAAAAACCAAACAAGAACACTAATGCTTCACCTTCCAGCGATTACGGGAAAATTTGCTGAACGCCAACACCCGATAGTCTGGGGCTGGAAAACGAAGGAAAAGACTCATACATGTGTTGAGAATTTTTATAGCTGTTTGTGTGATTCTAGGGATTGCCAGATTCAACGATCGGTAAGTGTGAATGGGTGTGATGGCCATCGCTAGCGTGCATGAATGAATGAGATATATTAGCTAAACTTATAATTTTCTTTACTTGGTAAATATCCTTTCACTTCATTCAGTGTATTTTTCCTCTCTAAGGGGGATTGTTTACATTTTCTTATCTCCCCCTCCCTTAATCTGCTTAGTCAAGGGATAACTTGGAGAATACTAGGATTCTGTTCCTACCCCCCCATACTAAATAGTGTAATAACCCCTATCAGAATAAATTAATCTATCTTTTTGGTTAAATTGTCTTTTTCTGATAACCACTTGGCGTTGGACTGGTTTTTTTTGTCTATACCAGCGGGAAGGGCATATTGGAATACTACTATTCAACGTCCCCCCCCCCCCCCCTGTTAAATTGTATTTTTCTGTAACTATGATCTTTTTGACTGTACCATGCTAAATGTTGTAATTTTGGTTTAATGATAATAAACACCATAAAACTGATATTACTGTGTTGGCCGACCCATTACCCCATACCTGTTATATGTAGTTTGTATTCACGTGTGTGTGTTTGTAGCACCAAATTTGTGTGTGTACATGCGTGTTGAGTAACTGGCAACAATTGTTTAGCCAGGAGAGGTAGGAGTCTACAGATAAATAAAATTGTCGTAAGATAGGCAAATCAGAGAAATTACCAGATTTCAGAGACTGTCCTTACTCTTTTCAGCACCGTTGTGAATCAACTATCCATCTCTTAACCCTTACTATCACAGAGCCTTCACTATCATTACCCACTCTGACGGGACCACTATTTCTAAGACCTATCTCAAATAAAATTACGACAGTTACAGAGAAGGAAATGTCGAAATGGTCCTCTTTCCACACAACCCGCCTTAGGAAAATTTTCCGAATCTTTTGGCCGAATACCATCACCAACCAAGAACTGCTTATCGGAGCAAGCAAGAGGACATACACACCATCATAGCTGGCAGACGCTGGAGTTGGGTTGGCCATGTCCTCAGAAGAAACCCTGATGCCATCACTAGAACAGCTATGCTATGGACCCCTGAAGGAAAACGAAAGAGAGGGCGACCGAAAACAACTTGGCGGAGGACTGTGGAGGCTGAGATGCAAAGAATGAACCAGAGTTGGGGCACTGTACGAAGGATGGCCACCGACTGAGCAAAGATGAATCAATTTGTTGCTGCCCTACAAGACGCCACCAGGCGTAATGGCCACTGGCTGCTTTGACGGTCGGCGGCTAAGGATATAAGAAGAAGTACTATAATAATAGTGCCCGACGGCACCTTTTTCCTGGCTGTTACCCGGGGCGAACCGCCCCCCCCCCCCTCAGTACGCCACTGGCTTTAGTCACGAATTTCATTTACGGTTCGAGTTTTGCCTCGTTTTGAGAAGGTGCTCACCTTTCAACCTAGACAGAAGGTTATCGGTTAAATTAAGGCGCGTGTCCTAATATAAAAGACATTGTCGTCTGCTATAATAGCAGTAGTTGGCGACAAGACCCGACTCGCAGTGGCCACCCTTTGTTTGGTCTGCCGTTGCCCATTCATTTATTTACTGCTAAGAGGTGGTCCCGACATCCACTCGGTGGACGCCCGCGATTGAAATAAGGGCGTGCTCCTCATAATAGGTACACTAATGCTTCATAACTTCCTCAAAGATACAAACCAAGCCTTACGCCTTTGCTCCGTCATGTGACCTACATTCGAACAGAAACGACATTCATCATAACTAACATCAGACCTAAAGGTCTTTTATATTTGGATGCGCCCTAATATAACCGACTAGGTTGAAGGAGGCAAAACTATTTTTAAAAAAAAAATTGCATCATCATTACCCTAAATCTCCCCGACGCCTTCAACAAATACCTTCCAGGCCTTCTTGTGCCTTAAGCTCAAGGTCATTTCATTTTTTCGTTATCCCTTTAATTTCTGTCTATAGTTCTCTTCTCCACGTGTTTTCTTCAGTCTCCTTCTAACTCTTATCCTAAGGATTCCAGAACAAGGGTTGTCTTGTAATGCTATCAACAATCTTCTTAAATGTGTATCCTATCCATCGCTAGCGTCTTCTTCTCATCTCCTCTTCTACTGGCACTTGTCTAGTTTTTGTCATCAGTTCTACATTAGTAATCTTGTCATATCATTTCACCCTCCGATTTTAAGCTAGAATCTAAAATATTTATGAAAGAGACACAGGCCATACTATGCATTATTAGTGAGTACTGTACCACCACAGGTCTTCCAGCAAACCAATTGTTACTGAAGTGTACATAGCTAGATGGTGTGGCTGATATAAGTCGGGCGGGTGGGCTTTCTTAATTAGAAATTCTAGAAGTTATTTCTTCTCCTCTCATCTGTATGGGAGCCGCGGTAACGCAATGTTTAGTGCACTGGCTTCCTAGATCGGTGGTCCCCGGTTGAGGTAGGATATTTTAGATCACAAACGGCTCCGGGGTCGACCGAGCCTCATGAATTGGGTACCAGAGCAACTTCTGGGAAGGTTAAGGCGGCCGGCGTGATGCTGACCACATCACCCCTAGTGTGCCCATGGTCAAGAAAATATGGGCCTGACACCATATTCCCAATATGCCTCAATGGGCGTGTAACGGAATCATTGTTCTCATCTGTAAATCTCAAATGTCTTTAAGAGTGCAGACAAGTCTAGATGTTTGGGAAATCCATGTTACTTGCAACCATGTGATGTTCCAATCTTAATAATCACTATCATCATTTATTAACAGTAATAAATGATAATCTGGTAAAGACTCTTTATATTCCTCGAAAAGTCTAGGCCAGGGGTCCCAAAACTTGGGGTACACTTACCCCAGGGGGTATGATGAGCTTGTCAAGGAGCCACGGATAATATTTGGTAGATACCAATATTAAAACAATAAAATATTTCAAAAGTAGTAACGTTGGCAAAAATGGTTGAGGATTGGAAAGTGAACGGAGCTATCACTGTTAATGTTGAAAAGAATCGACATCATTGCACTCAGGGTAAACCCATAGGTGCTCAGTCTCCCTTAGTATATGTGAATGCTTACTGTTCCTGTAGCTCGCTGGTTGCACACACAACGACGTATGCAGCTTCTCATACGTCCATTTCTACTAGCCTTACGTTTGATGCCAAATTCCAACAGTCTTAACCTTGATGATTCATCTATTGCAGTGTCATTCTCTAACAGGCGATGGCTCTCAACCAAATCCAAAGCATGAAACAAACTATAGGTTGAACATATGTGGGTATCTTTCCACAAATGTATTAAGAATAAAACTATTTGGTTGATAAGAAGTTGAAATACACGGGTCTCACTAATGTATCTGACTGTGTTCTCATAAACAATGACAAATTATATGATACTAACAAAATGTACCAGAATCTAGTTGTACAACGAGCAGTAAACTCATGCAAATTTCCATTTGTCCATCTCTTGTTTGTGTGTGTTTCATCTATTATTTAAAATAATAATTCTCTTTTTTCTTTCAAATTATTATACAACACTCGAGCACAAGTGAAAAATCACTCACAAAAGAACTTATTAAATGCTTCTGATGAATGAAAACAATCAGAAGCAGGAATGTAAGAAGACTAACTTGTGTTGTGGAAAGTGTTCAAAAGGAAAGCCAAGCTTCTGTAATATTACATATACTGTATATCTTGTGTAAACCGTTATTAAACAGTAAAACATCTGAAGGGTTCAACTGTTGTTGTTTAACTAGGGCTGTGTGAACTTCTCGTTCTTTTGCAGCCAATACCAAGATGAAGACTCCTTGGTATTATCTACCCTGTACATACCTGTCAACCTCCTGAGACAACAATCTGTACGCCGGACCAAAAAAATACTTACAAACACCCAAAAATCCTTACGCAAAAAATATATTAATAAATTATACGCAATACAGTTTTAAAATGAGAAATGACATATACAAATCTATTAGCATTTGAATTATTGTGATATAAAACATGCTAATAGTCTCATGCTGTTCTTTAGATATAAAAAACTTAGTGATCTTGATGTACACTATTCTTTCGATGTACAGTGTTTTGTATTATAATCAACACATGCACTTTTATCACTTTGCAGAATTGCATTTGTGGGCTTAAAGTCTGCACAGCATGTATCAATGTTAATCTTACACTGTAAAATAGAAGTGAGTGTGTCTGCATTCATGGACCTCCTGCAGTCTGTGTGGATTTTTTTCATCATTGAAAATGATCTTTCGCAGTCAGCATTGCTGTGAGGGAGTATCAGCAGTCGCTGAATGATGACTTTCAAATTAGGGAAGCGGATGGCACCAGTACTAGTTCTCTGGTCAACAAATTCCAGCCAATAGCTACAGAAGCTCTTTTTCTGACCACTATCTGTTAGTAGAGGCACACACACATCAGACAACATACAGTAGTCATCGAACTCATCTTTCAGTGCTCCCTGATCAAGATCTTGGGCAAAAGCATCTGCCAATCTGCAGATGTTTGGATACCTGAGATTATCTTTAGTGCTTGGATCTAGCACTTTTAAGTCCTTTGGAACCTGGTTGTCAAAGGGAAATTTATCAGTAATTTTTTTAACCACTGATGTGTAAAAATTTCTGACATCCTCAAAAAATGAACTCTTTACTCCACTATCACGCTCCATTTCTTCAATAAATGCTCTGTTCGAGAGGCCAATTGCCAGTATGCTGTCATCATGCTGCACCCCACGATCACTAAATTTGATATGCCTCAAGTCAACAACCTGTTTAACATACTTCATCTCCACAAATTTAACTAAAAAATTTCTAAGCAATCTGTCCATCTCCTCCATCATGCCACCAATCTGTGACTCATCTGTTTGAAAGAGTTTATTAAACTCATTTAACAGTGGCAGAATGAAACTCAGAAAACGAATGGTCAGCTGGGTTAGTGGTGCTTTTAAAAGTTTATGGATGTTTTGGACTCTGCCAGGCTTTTCAACATCATTGTGGCTTTCAAAATAAGATGAGAGAGCTGTATACTGGTTAATAATTCTATCCACTACCTTCTGCAATGACAGCCAGCAAGTCTGACAATGTTTAAGAATATTCAGGTCATCTGCTTCTGTGAATAGTTGGAACTCCTTATAAGCCTTTTGTCGTTTTGAGCTGTGCTCAAAATGATAGTACATGTCTAACAAAAGGTCTTCTACTGGCACAGTCAACTGTTTGATTCCATCTTGTGCACATAAATTTGCAAGGTGGCAAATGCACCCAATACTAAAAACATAAGGGTTCCTCTGCTTGATCCTAGTAAGTACTGAGTTTGATTTTCCCACCATGACATTGCAGTTGTCACTAGCAAAGCCGAGGCAATGTTTCCATGAAATATGAAATTTTGTGAACAGATTATCAACATCACTGAATATCACCTCACTGGTTCTACCACTGCATACAGGCATGTCCAACAATCTCGTTCTTGGTCCCAATCCTTCTTCAAAAACTCTCACCATAATAGCTAACCGCTTCTCTGTTTTCTTGTCATTTGATTCATCAACCATTAATGAGAAGGGTGTTTCCCTGCACAGCTTTATCACTGGTTCTGTTGCAGATGGAGCCAGGCAGTTTTTAATGATAAGTGTTGTCTTGGTCCTCTTCGACTGGAACTTTCTGGCAATATCACTGTCAGGAAACATTACAGGCGCCAAGTCACAAAAAAGATCAGCAACAGATGCAGTTAAGTTATGCTGGGCAATGAAATTGGCAAATAAAACTTCAGCCCTTATAATGCCACCCTCTTCCTGCTTTGGCTGAGCAAAAAAGGTCTTAATAGATGCTCCCTTCTTCATTGCAAACATTTGTTCATGCAATTTCGATTTAAAATGTACTTTCAGATCATATAATCCTGAAGCTACTACTTTAATATCTTTGCTGCATAATCTACAAAAAGCAAGGGTTGATCCTAACTTGGATGCATCTACAAAGCCAGGGAAGAGTTTAACCCATTCGACCTGAAACTTACCATGACCTGCAAGCTTTTGTTTCTTTGAATTAGGCTCAGCCATCATTCAGTGGATGAAATATTTCAACTAATAATCTTTGTAGACGAAGAGAATGATTAAAAAATACAACGAACAAAGCAAATGGCTAACAGCAAAAAAAAAAATAAACAAAATTATGAACAGAATATAAAATCTAGGAAGAAAAAACGTACCACCAAAAATTTACAAAATTATTATTCACGAGTTGGTAGCCTAGACCAGTGATAACAGATTGCCACTTTATTAAAAAATAAAGCAGCTAATCTCGAGCGCTGGAATAAAGTAGGCCTACTCAATGCAAAGAAACTTTTTTTTCTAGTTATGTAGGGCCTACACAGAATATTATGACAATTTATCGGAAATATATTGAGGGGCAAGATGTAGGCCTAACTGGAAAGATTAAGGCAGCGATTAAATTGCAACAAAGCAAAACAACAGCAATATTTAACCAAGTTATAAGTACTTTTTTAAGTACATTTGTTTTTTAAACAAAATGGCATCGTTGACAACAGGTAACTTTCAAAATACATGATGTCACGCCAAAAACCGAAAGCGTTTGAGGCCGAATTCAAAGCGTTTGCCGAATTCTTGGGTATAAAAGGATTTGATTGGTTGCTGGGAGAGACCTCAGTTTAAAAACGAACGTTGAGATTTCCGGAATTAAAAAAATTGGTTTGAAAAAAACCTGGGCTAGAAAATATTTTATGATTTAAAATTTAAAAAAACTTGGGTTGGAAAATATTTTTAGAATTAAAAAAAAAGGTTTTTTTTTGGGGGGGGGGGGGGGAAGAAAAATCCGTACAACAAGTCTGTACGGCCGTACACTGCTAAAAGTATCAAAAATCCATACATTGTACGAAAAATTCATACAGGTTGACAGGTATGCCTGTAGATCTAGGCTTTTACTGAGGCTTTTCTGTCATTCTGACACGTGTTGAGTTATGTAGCAGTACTAATTGAACCCTTAAGATGTGTTAACATAAACTGAACAATACAGGAAGTATGTGTCTCTATATATATATATATATATATATATATATATATATATATATATATATATATATATATATATATATATATATATATATATATATATATATATATATATATATATATATATATATATAATCATGGAATAGAAGGAGATATATCATTTCAACACATCCTCTTTGTGGAAGTATATCGAGATAAATTTTGATCACAAACATCAGGAATACAATCACATGCTAACTCCAGTAGACGAGTCTGATCAGTCCAAGTGTGATTTCACACCTCAGGTTTACCATAATTGATCTCCAACATTATCTGGCATTTCACTGAATGGTGCATTCTGATAAACTATTTTCTGTCCATCGAGGTAGACAATTTTGTCCAAAACTTAAAGGCAAACTATTTTCTGTCTATCTCTTTCAGGCAGACTAATTTCTGTCTAACTCCAGAAAGTAGACTAATTTCTGTCAACCAAGGTGAATCAATTTTTCACCAACTCTTGAAGATAGACTATTTTCTGTCAGTTCTTTAGGGCAGACTACTTTTTCTCCAGCTTTCAAGGCAGACTAACATCTGTCCAACTCCTAAAAGCACATTAATTTGTGTCAAGACTCATAAAGGTAGATAATTTCTTGTTCAACTCTTCAACTCTTCAAGGTAGACTATTTTCTGTCCAGCTCTTCAAGGTAGACTATTTTCTGTCCAGTTCTTCAAGGTAGACTAATTTCTGTCCAGCTCTTCAAGGCTGACTAATTTCTGTCCAGCTTTTCAAGGTTGACTAATTTCTGTCCAGCTCTTCAAGGTTGACTAATTCATGTTCAACTCTTCAAGGTATACTATTTTCTGTCCAACTGTTCAAAATAGACTATTTTCGGTCCAACTCTTCAAGGTAGAATATATTCTGTCCAACTCTTCAAGGTAGACTTTTCTGTGTTCAATTTTCCCACTTATAGAACTATCTTCATCTTGACTGTCTTCCTTCAGCCTGTTCTTGAATTATACCTGCCACCAGCATTATATGCCTTTGACAGGTAAAATATTTTATGTGTCTGACTGATCTTCATTAACATTAGACTAATAAAACTTACAAAGCATAGCATAAATGTTATGCATAAAGTCCACCAATCAGTGTGCAATACTTCTACTGCTTAACTGTGTTATCTTCTTCTTCTTCTTCGTTCGCCTTCAAACTTCTACATTTATGACTCTAATAAAAGGCAGTAGTCAACTCAAGGTTCCCGACATCTCCAAACAGTTTTTCGTTGACAGAAGTGGGTTGTTGCCATATGCTACTCTGTTCATTACTGTAGGTTGTGCAGTACTGCAGCAGGTGTTCGACTGTCATCGGGCAGGTACCGCAGGTGCAGAGATCTGTTGCACCAATTTTGTATTTGTGGTATAGATGGTATCTCAATCTGTTGTGTCCAGTCCGTAGCCGAAAAATGATGACCTGTTCTTTCCTGGATAGTTGATGATATGCGTCATTTTTCAAATGGCCCGGGTGCTCTTTTTCCCATTTGGACTTGAATGTAGTCTTTATAGTAGTTTTGCCATTGCGTAAGTGTCTCTATATCATTTTGTTGTAAGGCACCTCCTTCCTTAGCAAGTTTGCCTGCCTCCTCATTTCCTGGTATGTTGCAATGGGCTGGTATCCACTGGATTGTGCATTTGTTAAAGCATTTGGCCAGTCTTTCAAGGGAGATTATCAGATCTTTCAATCCTTTAGCATGGTGGCTCTTCAGCCCTGTTATTACTGAGAGGGAACCGGTGTTATAGCAATCACTAGTTGTATTTGTAGAATCAATTACAAACAACAACAACAAAAATGAAAAAAAATTTATGTTTAGTATAAGCTAAAAGTACAGTGAAAAATGCATCATTTGAGAGGGGAAAAAAACACACACACAAATATCACAAAAGCAACAAGGTGCATTCTAATAACACTACTTGAAAAACCTCATAGATTATTCAAGATGCCCAACATAAATCCAGCAACAACAATCATAACAATTGCAAAACTGCAAAAACTGGGTGATAATTAGTAAAAATGTGAGACACAAAGAAAAAACCTGTAAAATATGAGTAAAAAGACTACATGAAAAGACAACTTGAAGTGAGTTCAATGCTGGATGAACCTCAGCTACACTACAGCAGTTAAAAAGTACCTCTTCAAGGTCTTGCTCAGACCTGCTGACGATGGATTGGTTGGAGGGCTTGCGCTTTGAGAAAACATAATAAATTTGAAAACAAGATTAGAAATTAAGAGTAACCTGTAAATATGAAGAAACAGTTTTAGGAGGTGTCAAAGAGATTGAGAAAACAGGACTAAAAGAACCTAACCTTGTAATTATGAGGCATCTTGATAACCCTGATGTACATTACGTATAGAAAAAAAATACATTTAAGCGAAAAATAAAAACTTTCAGGGAAAACAGATTTGGGACAATATGGTAAATTTCAGGAAACATGATACATTTAAAGGCACGTTCAGCGGACAGAATGTGACAAAACAAGAAAATCATTAGGACACAAAACAAATAAGAAGCTAGAACAGAAACTAAAGTAAAAATTATGAGTTTAGGAAAAATGGGGCTCAAATGGCCTAGGCAGCAACTGACAACAGCAAGTCATGAGGACACAAATACAGACACATCACGTATACACATATGCTTATTTACGTCATGTATCTGATGTCTTGAACAACTTTCTCAGAGAACACAGAATTCAACACATACAAACATTCTCATAAAACAACTAACAAGCTAAATTTAAGGCAAAATATAAACAAAAAATGTAGAGCTATTAGCATACAAGCCACACCTCGGAGATGAAAAACCTGTACAAAAAATCCAAAACCCTGTACAAAGACCCACAAAACCTGTACAATGACTGGAAAAAAACATATCAAAAGAGTTAATTCATGTAAAAATATTTTCAATTACAGTGGGCTGCATTATAAATGAGGCATGGGGTTTTTGCCTTTTAAAGCAGGTCTTCACTTATTTTAAAACCCAAACAATGAATGTCTGAGTTTATTTTACACTGTAAAAATAATGTGATGGTGTCATCATTTAGTCTATTTCTGTGCTTAATTACCACTAACAGATTGGGAAATCCTGTGTTCAATAGGATCTTTTAAAAGAACTCTGAGGCACAGTAATAAGGGGAATGGGTTAGAAAACCTGTACAGAAATTATGTACAGGGTGTACACATCTGAAAATGCAAACACCTTGTACAGATTATGGGTAAACCATAGCATGTGGCATGTATGTATTAGACATAAAACAACTAACACACAGACTAAGCGCTAACCAGGATAAAGGCAATAACAGAGGCTATTATTGCCCGCGGGGTATTGTTGTTCGTCCATCACGGGTGATGAAGACCACTCTGTTCATCCAATTATTTAGGAATATGTTAGGTTAGTCTATGGGTACGAAGGTGACTGATGAGCCCAGTGTGGGCAGGGAATGTTTGCTTCATGTGAAGGTTTTATTACACGGTCCTTTCTAGCTTGTCTCCGCTGTTCCGCTGCTGCTCTTCTGGATGATTCGCATGCCACTGCACCTTTACGAAGAGATGTACGCCAAGCAGTTCGGTCTTGCGCAGCAGTTTCCCATGTGTCTGGGTTTATGTCAAAGGTTTTCAATGACGTCTTTAACGTGTCTTTGAAGCGCTTCTTTTGGCCACCATGGGAGTG
The DNA here is from genome assembly GCA_024509875.1 of Oreohelix idahoensis. NCBI lineage: Eukaryota > Metazoa > Mollusca > Gastropoda > Stylommatophora > Oreohelicidae > Oreohelix > Oreohelix idahoensis. The sequence continues at coordinate 54,758 of JAMPIV010012227.1, read as the reverse complement.
TTTACCCTTCTGCATCTCACCATAAAAGAGTATCTTTGGCAGTCGATGGTCTGGCATGCGGACTACATGACCTGCCCAGCGAATCTGTGACTGCATCAGAATAGTATCAATACTAGGGATACCAGCTCTGTCAAGAACGGCGGTATCCGGGATCTTGTCTTGCCATTTGATGTTCATTATCTTCCTGAGACAGACTGTATGGAAGTGGTTTAGCTTCTTTACGTGGCGCCTGTATACAGTCCATGTTTCACATGCATATAGCAGCACTGGAAGCACCGCAGCTCTGTACACCTTCAGCTTTGTCTGTAGACTAATGCCACTTCGATGCCAGACGTTGGTGTATAGTCTGCCAAATGTGCTGCTGGCTTTGGAGATCCTGGTGTTCACCTCATCATCAATGACAATGTTCTGGGATAGTGTGCTACCAAGGTATGTGAATCTGTTCACAACATTCAGTTTCTCACCATTAACCTTGATGACTGGCTCAGTATAAACTGTGCCAGGAGCTGGTTGGTACATGATTTCTGTTTTCTTCGTGTTGATGGTAAGCCCAAAGTTGGCGCAGGCTTCGGAGAATCTATCCACACTATGCTGCAGATCAGCCTCTGAGCCAGCATTGAGGGCACAATCATCAGCAAACAGAAGATCTCTGATGGTGTGTGATTTAACCTTGGTTTTTGCTTGAAGCCTCCTAAGGTTAAACAATTTTCCATCAATACGATAACTAATGTCGATTCCTGTGTCCCCGTCTCTAAAAGCATCAGTCAGCATAGCAGAAAACATGATACTGAACAGAGTCGGTGCAAGTACGCACCCTTGTTTAACTCCATTTGAGACAGGGAAAGGCTCTGATAGCTCACCGTTTTCCTGAACTCTAGCCTGCATTCCATCATGCATTTGCTGCACTATTGTGATAAATTTCTTTGGGCAGCCGTATTTTGCCATGATCTTCCATAGACCCTCTCTACTGACCGTGTCGAACGCCTTTGTCAAGTCGATGAAAGCTGTGTACAGGTCACAGTGCTGTTCTTGGCATTTTTCTTGTAGCTGTCTTGCAGCGAACACCATATCTGTGGTTCCACGTTCTTTCCGGAATCCACACTGACTTTCAGGTAAAAGACCTTTGTCAAGATGAGCCGTAAGGCGATTCAAAAGGATTCTGGCGAATATCTTCCCAGCGATTGATAAAAGAGAGATGCCTCGATGATTGTTACAGTCTTGGCGATTACCTTTACGTTTATATAGATGTATAATTGACGCATCTTTGAGATCGTGTGGGATGGTTTCACTCTGCCACATTTGCTGGAAGATCATATGAAGTTTCTCTATCAGAACTGCACCGCCATCTTTATAAACCTCAACAGGAATTGAATCGGAGCCAGGGGCCTTTCCACTAGACAGTTGACGAATCGCTTTTTTAGTTTCCTCCAGAGTTGGTACATCATCTAGTGCTTCATTTATAGGAATTTGGGGCAGGCGGATGATGGCTTCGTCGTTAATAGATGATGGCTGGTTCAAAAGATTATTAAAATGTTCAGCCCAGCGTTGGAGCATTTTTTCCTTGTCTGTAATTAGTGTTTTTTCCATCTGCATTAAGGAGGGGAAATGATCCTGATGATGTTGGACCATAGACCGCTTTGAGTGCAAGGTAAAAATTTTTCAAGTCATGGCTGTCAGCAAAGCCTTGGAGCTCATCTGCTTTATTACTCAGCCATGAATCCCGCATCTGGCGTAGTTTATGTTGGACGATTCTACGCATGTTGTTGAAAGCGTCTTTCTTGGCTGGCTGGTTGGATACGAATTTTAAGTTTAGATACAATGAGGCGATGATCAGTCCAGCATTCGGCACCACACATGGACTTGGTCACCCGGACTTCTTGCCTGTCCTTCTTCCTAACAATTACATAGTCAATTAGGTGCCAATGCTTTGAGCGAGGGTGCATCCAGGAGGTCCTGTTGCGGGTAGGAAGTCGAAAAATGGTGTTGGTGACAAGGAGGTCATGTTCTGCGCAAGTCTGGAGGAGAAGAAGTCCATTACTGTTACAGCGACCCACGCCGTACCTTCCAATAGTGCCATTCCAGGAGATGTTATCTGAGCCTACTCTTGCATTAAAGTCACCAAGAATGATGAGCTTATCTGCTTTAGGAACTGATGCAATGACTGCATGTAGTTCTTCGTAAAACTTATCCTTGACGTCATCCTGGTTTGTCATAGTTGGTGCATAGGCGCTAATGATGGTGGCATGTTTTCTTCCATAAAACAGAGGGATCTTGACCGTCATGAGTCGGTCATTTATTCCCTTTGGGGGCCCAACTAACTTGCTGACAATTGCTGTTTTGATTGCAAATCCAACCCCTGCTTCTCGTCTTTCTTCAGTTCCTCTTCCGCTCCAAAAGAATGTATAACCTGCACCCTTTTCGCAAAGTTGGCCCTCGCCTGCAAGTCGAGTTTCACTCAGTGCTGCTATGTCAATGTTGTACCTGGCCAGTTCTCTCCCAATCAGGGCAGTTCGTCTCTCAGGTCTGTTTGCGTTAAAGTCCTTGTCAAGGAGAGTGCGCACATTCCATGCGCCTAGAATGAGGGGGACAAATCTGTCCTTTCTTTTTCTTATATGTCGACCGCCGAAGTAGGGTACCCACCAACCGCGGTAAGCTGGTTAGGTAATGGTGAAGCAGGCAATGTTTAGGGCACCTTTTCTAGCCCCTTCCTCATGCCATGGAGGTGAGCAGTGCTTTCCTAAAGAGGGCTGCTCAGACACTCAGGGGGCTGCCGAATCCCACTGCTGCTCCGATCAGTGGAAGACGACCATATGGCCTGAGCCGCCTGTGTGTAGGTCTGCGACTACGACTGCCAGCGTACCCACGACTGCCGCTTCGCCGCTCGCCCATCGCCACAGGACTTGTTGTGAGTGGATGGATGAATGGATGAATGATGAAAGAGTGACTTGCGCGGTGATTTGGATTAAAGTGAGGAAGAGTTGCGCAATTCGTCGACCTCACTCTCTCGCCTGGGTCCATCTCAATCCAGTGGCAAGACAAGTCAAGACGACTGGAGATGAAGTCAGGTGCAGTGGATGACCAGGGCTTTCTACGTGCCTCGCCGTGCTCCTTACGCTCCACAGCGCGTTGCTGGTAATCGCCGTCATGCCCGTTGAACCAACAGGTGGTTTCTTCCGCGCAGTCTGTCGAATCCAGTCTTCGCATGCATGGGTAGGCAGACCCTAACTCACCGAAGGTTTATAACCATTCGGCTACCCTCACCTAGTTTAGCCGGCCTGTCAAAGCCGTTATCCGAGGGGTGGCCGCTGTCGCATGCTGACAGCTACGAGGAGCCACAGGTGAGAGCTGGATGCCAGGTTTGGACCAGAGGTGGCTGAGCTGCCCTAAAAAGGGCATGACAGCTCCTTCACCAGAGGTACTACCAATATCTGACCCTCTCTCCCCCCCCCCCCCCCGGGGGTATTATAACACTGAAGAATGTACCACATGCAGCAACAATGGGATGTATCTGAAACATTAGCAGTACACACACAGACTCGAGAGTAAATCAAATCATAATACAGTACGGGACCCAAAGATGCAGCAATAGAGAATGCAGTCAGCGACCCAAAGCTTGACTGCTTGCGTCAGAGGCAGCGAACCAGAGCTGACCAAGACCCTACTCCACCTCCAAGTGGTGGTCCTGGAAACAGGCTGCATCACTGCAGTCTGGCTGAGAGAGTAGGGATCGAAGAGGGAAGGCAAGCCCGGTCCCAAAAAATGCTGTGCTGAAGTCGGATGTGTCGGCTGAAAGGCGCAGATACCGCAGCTCCGATGTAAACAGACACAACACAACCAACGTCCTTTTCAGGACGAACGAGGAAGAAGAACAATACAGTACCATCATTATCATCATTTTCCTTTTCCCACCTTCTAGAACACAGAACCACCACTGTAGCTGGTCCCCTTACAGGAAACCTGCACTGAGCAAATAACTGGATTTGAATTAGCTGGGAAAGAGAGCCTTAAGATTGAGAGGAATGACAATGGACTGTGTCTGCAGCGGACAGCAGCATGAAGGACTTGGAAAAACTAAAGAAGAAAAAAAGAATTATACTCAAAAAGAACAAACAAACAACTATTATAGTCGACTACATAAAACCACAACTATAAATAAGAGTGTTAACACACTGGATGTAATACCTAATAACCCTTTAAGGTAAAAACAATCCTGCAACATTTCATTTACATTTTGTTTCCTACATAAATTCTTTGAAAACAATTAGATGAAATACAACTCACGTACCACACTTCTGACCGTTTTTTAACACCTGTTCTTGCAGCTAGGTGATAAACCACAGAATGAAGATACCACAGTTGGAAATTTTCACTCAATAAGCAAAGAAAACCCACAACAAAAATTAATTACATAATCTTGCAAATAACCTTCCATTAATGTGCACCAATTATCCAAAGAAAATGTTACACCCTAGTGTTATATTTCTTACAATGAAACCACCAAGTGAATAAATGATATCGCAATGCAAATTAAAACAAAAAAACTTGATTTGTCAGTTGACTTTTAAAGACTAAATCAATAAATTGTCAAGAAACATTACAAATTACATATTATCTTTTTTACTCTGATAGTGTGTAACATAACATATTTTTCAGTCACAAAATAATAACTTCAGATTAAACTTTTCCTCTCTCAGAAGAATCTTTATCTTGTCATCAGATGAAGTCATACATGATGTCAGTGTCCTTTCCTCTTTTATGCCATCATTACCCCCAAAGAGAAAGACTGCTGAGTGAAATGAAGAATAGTGTGGGTGATCCCACGATGTCCCTGTATAGCAATAAGAGTTGATTGAGATAACCATAAAAATTGCTGGCTCCAAGGGAGCTGTGACAGACCCAGTAAGACAGCAGTGGATTTTGTTTTTTTTAATGCTCAATGATGAATAAAACAAACGGATGAATTGCTTAAGTGGATGGGACATGTGTAAGGAACCTGGCAACTTGCCCAGCCACAGCATATACACTGGATCACCAATCGATAATCAACCCTACCTGTGATATTTCACTGTATAAACAGTATATAAGAGAAGATACTAAAGCCTGATAGCAGCCACCAATTATATGTGATGTTTCACAGCAAAAACAGCAGATAGCAGAAGATAACAGCAGATACTAGAAACTGACAGCAGCCAACAACTAACTGTTATGTTTCACATCATAAACAGCAGATAAAATAATACAAAACACAAGAAACTGAAAGTAATCAACAACTACTTTTGATGTTTTACATAAAAGAACAGTACCTAATAGCAACCAACGACTATATGTGATGTTTACCAGCATAAATGGTAGAAAATAGAAGATACTAAAACCTAATAGCAACAAACAACTATATGTGATGTTTGACAGCATAAATGGTAAAAAATAGAATATACTAAAACCTAACAGCTGCCAATGACCACATGTGATGTTTGACAGCATAAATGGTAGAAAATAGAAGATACTAAAACCTAACAGTGGCCAATGACCAGCTGTGACATATGACAGCATAAATGGTAGAAAATAGAAGATAATAAAACCTAACAGCTGCCAATGACAGGCAGTGACGTTTGACAGCATGAATGGTAGAAAATAGAAGATACTAAAACCTAACAGTGGCCAATGACAACTTGTGATGTTTGATAGCATAAATGGTAGAAAACAACAGATACTAGAACCTAACTGTAGCCAATAACTAAATGTGGTGTTTCGCAGTAGAACCAGTAGAAAACAACAGAGACTAGAACCTAACGTTAACCAATAACTAAATGTGGTGTTTCGCAGGAGAAATGGTAGAAAACAACAGAAACTAGAACCTAACATTAACCAATAACTAAATGTGGTGTTTCGCAGGAGAAATGGTAGAAAACTACAGACACTAGAACCTAATGTTAGCCAATGACTAACTGTGGTGTTTCGCACCAGAAACAGTAGAAAACAACACGTACTAGAACTTAATAGCAGCCAACAACTAAATGTGACGATTAACAGCATAAACGTTAAAAAAAATAATACATACTAGGGCCTGACAGCAGACAACCACTATATTTGACATATAACAATATAAATGGTAGATAACAGAAGATAGACCTTATCAGAAATCAACAACTGTATGTAATGTTTCACAGCATGAACGGTAGACAACAGAAGATACTAGAACCTAACTGAAGTCAACTGTATATGATGTTTCACAGCACAAATGGTAGATGACAGAAGATACTAGAACCTAACAGAAATCAACAACTAAATGTGATGTTTCACAGCATGAACGGTAGATAACAGAAGATACTAGAACCTAACAGAAATCAACAACTAAATGTGATATTTCACAGCATAGATGGTAGATAACAGAAGATACTAGAACCTAATAGAAGTCAACAACTAAATGTGATATTTCACAGCATAAATGGTAGATAACAGAAGATACTAGAACCTAACAGAGGTCAACAACTAAATGTGATGTTTCACGGCATAAACGGTAGATAACAGAAGATACTAGAACCTAACAGAGGTCAACAACTAAATGTGATGTTTCACGGCATAAACGGTAGATAACAGAAGATACTAGAACCTAATAGAAGTCAACAACTAAATGTGATGTTTCATAGCATAAACGTAAAAAACAATACATACTACAGCCTGACAACAACCAATTACTATATTTGACATATAACAGCATAAAAGGTAGATAACAGAAGATATTATAACCTGACAGCAATGAACAACTGTATGTGATGAAAGAGATGAGCCTGAATAATCAGAGTGGACTGAAGCAGTGTCATGAGTTGTTTCAATCTCAAACATATCAATGAGACAGTTATGGTGAAGATCAGTGCCCAGTACTTCTGTTATACGGATATGGTACATGTTTCATGTTCAGTTATTAATTTTATGTGTTATCAGTCAAAACTTGTGCGATCAGACATTTTTTATGGCATTACATACAATCTGTCCTGTTCGCATATGTACTGAGAAAATTACTTGTGATATGACTCATAAAATCAGTAAGGGCAGCATATTTGATTTGCAGAAAAAAAAACTATAACCTGGTTAAAAATACCAATTTTGTTATTTTATTATATTCCTTTTATATTAATATCATATTGTTATATTACCAGTACATATTCAGCCATGATACTCCATTCATAATGTCAATGGCTGTGTTAGTTTACACAATTATATTGCTTAACATGTTTATACATTACGCTTATAATTTAAAAAAAATTAAATACCTTAGGATCAAAATCCTTCCCATCCTGGGTCTTGACCAATGGAACACTGACTTCTCTGTTCATTCCTGCGTCTCCAGTTCGAACTTTGTCATTTGCTCTTGATCGGAACATAGTTGGTTTAATAGTGATATCAGTTATTCTCCATTCACTGTGTAAATACAAATGAATTGTGTTTGTGACACAAGTAGTATTCTAAACTGTGGGTGTTTTAGCTGTTATTACAAAATGTAAATAATTAAACTATACACATGATAATGAACAAACTCAGATATCAGTTATTCTCCATTCACTGTGTAAATACAAATGAATTGTGTTTGTGACACAAGTAGTATTTCTTTTGCTATCTGCTAGCTCACATTAACCACCTCCTATTACACAACTGAGTCCGTGAAGTTTCTGGGGCAGTTTTTAAGAGACAGAGAAAGAATAAGACTACTGCCCCCTCAGGCATATCGTACAAGGTGACTAATATGAGGTTGTGCATGCAGCTGGCAACCTCATCATGTCAAAGAAAATGTCACAGAAACTACTGCTGCAACAGCGTGTGAATGCTTGGTGCTACAAGGGGACCAGCTACAGTAATACCTCCATGCTCTGTAAGGAGTGCAAAGGAAAATGATTACATGCTTGATGGAGCAATGAACCTACTCTTTCTGTATCTTTGTGTCATTGCTCATTCTGGTTATGTTATGCGAGCACAGAGAAATAAATTATGAAACGTCGCATTTCTATAATAGGCAATTGTCTCTTCTTACTTAGCTGCTTTTTCTGTTGCCTACCAACTAAGAAGCAAATGTGGAAATTGTATGCACTGCAAACAACTACTCCAATGCTAAAATTCAAATTTGTATTAGTGAGCTCTTTTTAAATAAACAAAAATTTTGCATAAACTTAAGATAATAGACTGGCTTCCTAGCTCATTGGTCCATGGTTCGATCCCCAGTTGATGTGGGATTTTTTTTAGACCGCAAAGGGCTCCGGGGTCAACCCACTTGAATTGGGTACCAGAGCAACTCTGGGAAGGTTAAGGCGGCCGGCGTGGTGCTGACCACATCACCTCTAGTGTGCCGATGATCAAGAAAATATGGGCCTAACACCATATTCCCAATATGCCTCAATGAACGTGGAACGAGATCCTTTACCTATTAAGATAATAGAGCTTCTTCTAAGGAATTTGAACAAGTTTAAATTAGTAATGGGTGTCAAATGCTGTCACCACCAGGTGTGGAGCTGAGGATGAGCTCTGAACCCTATTTAAATGCAGCTGAGTCACAGAATAGTGGGGCATAAACTGCTATCTCACCCAACCCCTAAACGATGAGTAGCCTGTGCTAGCGTGCAATGTTTCATCTGTAATTATTTTTGCTCATTTGCTTAACTGAGGATCCGAAGACACATTAATACGTGGTAAGCTGGTATGTTGTTGTTTTTTTCAACATACCACCTTAATGTTTGTCAAACAATTTTTTTGAAAAACCTCAAAACAGAGTGAGTCAGGGTTAAGGCTAGAAACTATTTTTTTGCCTCCGCATCATAAGACTAAGCATAACGCTAAATCCTAATGCTAGACTGTTGTTAACTGGTTCCAGCATTTTGTTTCCTTTTTTGCAAATAATAAGCAGCTTCGAATCTCTGAAGAGTAACCACACGTGCTAATCTTAACCATAACCCTTATTTCTGCATATCTGAATTCTTTTTTGTGGCCATATTGAACACACAGCCCACTGTGCTTCATTTCAACCCTTCTACTCAGCTTATGGGAGTACTGTTTTAACTAACAGGGCGAGGATGGGCTCTAAGGACTCAAACCAGAATGCTCCAGGTAGATAAGGTTCGTAAGCCTTGGGCGTAATCTTATCTGGGAGGAAAGCTGATTTCAACCTGCTGCCATGTAGGAAAGTTCAATAATTCGAATAAAATTGCTTGCTGAAATCGAATGTGCCAGGTCAAAAGGAGCAGATATCGTAGCTCGGCTATTAACTACGGCACTCTGTGTTCTGTGCACTTTACAAAAACATAGCGAACGAGAAGAAGAAGAAAAAAGAATTTAGCAATATAGGCCTACTAAAACAAGTTTCAATATCAGCAAGAAAGTAAACAAATGTCGGCAAATTTCTGACATAATAGAGATCGTACCATTATTTTTACTGCCTTTGTTTTGCAGATTACGACTGCAGTGCACTGGCCATTTAGATACACAGATAGTCATGTTTTACCACATACTGTTTCAAATGAATAATTTAAATGGCCACAAAGATCTCTTAGCAATGCTAATTTTGTTACAAAAACAGGAAGTCAGGTTTTATGAACCGGAGTTATTTCCCGCAACGGTGTCAGGGCACATTTTCCGTTAATTAATTAACATCTTATTATAACTAGAATGACCTTTCCGTACAATTGTTGAAATTTAAAGCAAAGAAACAAAGTATTGTTAGTTATAAATTGTCTAAATATGTAGTGTGACTCGCGATATCATTTACTGCTAATTCGCAGTACATTATGCTTTTAAGTGGTAGACAATTCAAACAGTGCACATATGATCATGAGCCACACTCGCATGGAAGGTCCGTTGCAATGGATCTTGAACATTTTGTGTCTCTTGTCTTGATAGGACACCCTGGTAGGCTCTTTCTCGTCTCTCTCTCTCTCCCTCTCTCTCTCTCTCTCTCTCTCTCTCTCTTGATGTTATCTTATGTATAGCGTGTTCCATTTCTTGCTTGTTTGCTTTTAATTGTTCCTTCTATTATGGGTTTCAGTTTGGTTGCGTCTCTTATTGAAAACATTCTACGCAGAACTGTTGTCATGTTCAGGAAGTCTTGTTTCATTCCCAGCTTTTCCAGAAATTCGTTGTTTGTTTTCTACTCTTTCCATTATATGCACCCCATTTCCCAAATTTCAAGGGCCTCAATTCTTTCTTATAATTGCGTGTTCTTGTCCATGTTTCTGCGCCATACTATACTGCAGATTCTAATTTGTTAGTTATTTGTTTGGCGGCTAATATTTTGCTCTTTTGTTGAACATAGCTTTAGTGATTACGGTACTATACTCTTCTTGGTGTCCTCCGTTGCTTTGTGCAGAAGATAGTACAAATGGTTTATTTGTACCAGCCTCTTCCAATTAATAATAAAAGTAATAATAATAATATTGCTTATTTAAAGTTGGCTTCTCATCCGTTTTGCTAATTATCTTTTTATTTGTTTACTTCTTTTTGTTAATATACAGTCCATATGCGTGACTTATGTTGTTTACTTGCTTCATTAGTTCTTGCAATTCTTGTTTTTTTTTTTTTACACCTAACAAAACTGTACGCCTTGACAATGTTAAATAAACCCCTTTTCCTCCTTATCAGCATCGACCTCGTGTTGTTAGAGCCTACGTTTGCGTTTGTTTTGAGCAGGTATAGAATTTCAATTATAATTTTATCATTTTCAGCCTCTGGAATGTTCAACTGTGACTCTGGAGGTGCTTTATTTAGTGCTTTTCTGAAGTGTTTTGCCCATCTTGCTTCTTGCCCTGTTCTGTGGTAACGAGATTTCCACTCTTGTCACTCACTAACGTGATGTTGTTTACGTCCTGTTTTCCAGTGATCGCTTTTGTTACTTTGTACACCGTGCTTTTTTCATTCATCAGTGCTGCGACTTCTGCCTGACTTGCAAGGTTATATTTGAATTTTTTCTTGTCAGCTCGAGTTTGACGTTTTATTTCATTTCCTTATATTTTCATTCTTTTGATTTCTTGTCTCATTCCAATAGTTGTCAACGTTTCTGGTGTTATCCAATCGTGTATCTTGCTTTCCTGGAATCCCAAGCAAGTTTTGCTTCTTTCTTTATACGAGGGGCGTTCAGAAAGTAATGCACCACATCATTTTTCTCAGCTAATAATGAAGATAGAAGCATGAAATTTTGCACACTTCACATATGGCATGTGCCAATTGTGTGCACCAAATTGCACCGCAACCGGCCAAATAATACGGGTGCCCTAAACCGTTGAGATGGAGAGTGTTAGCAACTTGCGTTATAAACAGCGAACTGTGATAGAATTTCTCGTTGCAGAGAAGGAAACTGTTGTGAATATTCACAAGCGTCTATGTGATGTATGTAGTGGTTTTGATGGTATTGTATGGTGGTTATGTTACCTAGTGTACTGTATGAGGTCAGCTGTGAAGGCTCCTGAGATAAAAGTCTATGTGAATTACAGAAGGCCCTTCTTACTACCACTACGACCTCAAACAGACCTATTCTACTATCATGAATGTTAGCTACGTTAAAAAGTCTAGGGTATTGAAATGTAATGTGTTGTAATATACTATACAGACACACACAGGTAATTAATAAGTCTAATAATATTAATAAACTCTATAACACACTGAACTAACTCTGGCTGTTTTAGTTTAAAGTTTAACAATTTTTTAAATTTATTAGTTCTGAACCAATGTTTTATTTTGGTCAGAACATATGAAATGATATGGAGTTATAAATGAAATGCATAAATATATGGCATAATCAAATGTAATTTGTGTACATAAGTATTTTAAAAGAATTGTTAATATTATTAATATCTATACTGTCTTTGGGAGAACTAGCACTGGATGTGTTGTTGGGGTGGTGTCATCACTCCCAATCTGTGATTACAACAAGCATCGTCCATTGACTTATAGACTGAAGTTAAACATTATATTTTTCAAGAGCTATGTCTTTATTTGATGGGGAAATAGTTGTGAATAGTGGTGAATCTTCAGCAGGCCACGTTTCACTTATCTCGTCTGTGACGATCTGATACAGGATTCTTGTGGCCCACTCCTCTCTGTAGCTGGAGTACAATGTTAGGCTGCACAGACACAAATGTTAGGCGGCACACACATCAGCTTGTGTACTGTTGCATAAGTATTTGGCACTACCGTTAGTGCCAAAACAGAAACTCACAAGTCTGAAACAAAATGTGTGCCATGTGTCAGTACTCTATCCACTGCGCCACTCTTACACACAACACAACACAACAACCTTACACAGACTGGGTCAGATCTCTCTGACCAACATAGCACATCTTACCCAGTTGTTTTCATATAGTACCACTTCCCCAAGACTGCATTGCATCTGAGATATGTTCAATAGTTTCCTCTTTCCTTCAATAAGATAGGTGATATGTTCCCACTGATCTCAATAATAGATCCGCTTTCCATAGTCTTAGTTAGGTGTCCATATATTTTTTGTTTGTCTCTAGACCCTGAACTGCGGCTGGGGACCTAGAGCAAGCACTTACTTGTCGTAATCATTTTCCATGATATGGCAGTATCAATCACTCAAAATATTAAAATATACAAGATAAATGCTTTCATTCTTACCAGAATTCAGAATTGAGAACACAGTTACTACTAGCAAAACTCAGCTGAGCTGCTGGCTATAGTATGGCGTCCCACTAAATTGTATGTAATATCTCCTGGGAAAACACCACTGGCAATTAATGACTGTGTTACTGGACAGACTTATATCGAATGGCAAAAATGCGCGTCTCTATCCCACTAATATAAAATGGCGTTGGCCAATCAGATCGAAAGACCAAGCTTTTCAATTCAAAATTTGAAAATAAAGTCAAAAGTACATCTCACTTTTTCAAATGTACGTCAGTCACATTTTATCTTTTCCCAAAATTTCACTTGTTTTTTTGGACTAACACATGTAAAAACTGCACGAATCTGCTTCCTAAGCTATTTTTAGCCACTACCCCCGACTTTGCCCCGCTAATTTATTACAGTGTGAATTTTGCGTTTTCTTGTCTCAAGGACGCAAAATTGAGACTTTAGTGAAAGTATGCACAACAATACTGTTCGCTAGTCTGATATGAACAATACGGTCTTTTGTCAATATCTTCCTTGTCATCTATCCGTCTGTATAAATAAAAGTATATTATTTCTCTGCTTAAGATGGGCTATCAAACTAGCTAGGTTTTATTTTCATAACTTTATTATTAAGAAAAAACCTATTTTGCTCAAGGTTAATTTTTGAAATTTGTTTTTGAACGTTCGTTCACGCGGTTGCCGCTATATTCAAACTATAACGTCAAAGTACCGTAAATCGTCAAAGAAACGTCTGTCTCTGACAAGAGCTAAAGTCGTTATTCTGTCCATTTCCTTACATTGTGTTAACTAGTGGCGTGATTTTTTTCTTTTAAACTACAAATTACGTCTTTTTGCCTTTCTAGATTCAAACACGTGTTCAGACCGTCATAATGTTTTTTATCTCCGTTTCCCTCCCGTCTACAAGGGTACCGTTTTGTCTGCATGTCTAACTAGTTAGTTTCAATGGCGGTGGGAAATGCGGGCATGGGCGAGCATGTATCCTAGTATCTTACGCATTATTTTTATCCCTACAATGTTCTCTTTATAATTGGAGATATTTTAACGTTGTATCACGGTAAATTCATCACACATCTCCCCACTTGAGAACATGCACTACTGCAAGTTCCAAAACCAGTGATACACATAGATAAAATTACTCCTCACGCCTGCCAACTACTCTAATTTTGATCACAGGGGTGCCTACTGAGGAAATCTGCACCGACATTCAATGACCCAGGGATATATTCGATAATAAACTGATAAGGTTGTAACAATAAAGACCATCTTAACAATCTTGCATTTTCATGCTTGGCCTGAGATAAGAACACTAGGGGCTGATGATCCGTCTGGACCACAAAAGTCCTACCATACAGATAGATTTGAAACTTTTTTATTGCCCAGATTAACGCTAAACATTCTTTTTCGCTTGTGGAATAACCTTGCTCCGCTTTATTCAATTTGCGGCTTGCATAAGCGACTGGGCTCAGTTCCCCAGTGGGTGAAGATGACCTTTGCAACAGAGCCGCCCCCAGGCCTACATTACTTGCATCTGTTCTCACCACAAAGTCCTGTGTCAAATCCGGCAATTTGAGAATAGGCTTGCTAGTGAGTTTTTCCTTTAACTCTTGGAAAGCCAATTCACATTGCGCAGACCAAACAATTTTATCTGGATTTCCCTTGCGAGTCAGATCAGTCAGAGGAGCACAAATAGAGTTAAAATTTTTGATATATTTTTGGTAAAATCCACATAACGACACGAATGATCGCACGTCCTTTTTTGTTTGTGGTCTAGGTGCTCTCTGCAGTTTTTCCAAGTTCTTGGGGTCAGGGGTCATGTTACCCTGATATACAGTGTGTCCCAAGAATTCCAACTCTTTGCATCCAATACAACATTTTGTTGGTCTAGCAGTTAAGTTCGCTTCCCTAAGCCTATCAAATAACATTTTCAGAGAGTTAATGTGTTCTTCAAATGTCTCTGTGGCGACGAGAATATCATCCATGAAATTCGTGATACATGGATTATTCAGGGGATCCAACAATTTGCGCATCATTCTTGAAAATACACTCGGAGCATTTTTCAATCCGAATGGTAGCATGTTGAATTCATAATGTCCTTCCGAGGTGCTAAAAGCTAAATAAGGTCTAACTTCAGGCTTCACTGGAATCTTGTAATAGCCTTTACTAAGATCCACCTTCGAAAAGTATTTTGCCTTGTTCAATCTGGCAAATAACTGTTTTGTGTCTGGTAATGGATCCACTTGTCCTTCTGTGACAGCATTCAGTTTCCTGTAATCTATGCACAGTCTATGTTCCCCAGACGGTTTCCTCAACAAAACTACACTGGAGCTAAAAGAAGATTCACTGTGTGAAATAATCCCCTCCTTCAACAAATAATCTATTTCTTCTTTCAATGCCTTCTCCTTCGCGAACGGAATAGAATAGGCTCTCATACAGATTGGGTTTGAGTCTACCAGCTTCATGTCATACTGTAGCAAATTTGTATGTCCTGGTTTATCTGTTAATATATCTGTATGTTCCTCCAGAACCTGTTGAACTCTCTCCCTCTGGTTTTTAGTCAGGTGCTTGCTGACTTTTACTTGTGCAGCTGTCTCACAGGGATGTAATGGGTATTCATGTGAGGTGAGTGGTTCCTTTTGCATTTGAGTTGCGATAGCCAAGGTCAGTAAGGGGGTGCTTTCCTGGAGTGGTCTGTCCAGATACTTCTTTAAAAGGTTTACATGATATACCTTCTCCTTCCCCTTTTTGTCAATTTTATAGTTTGTTCTAGACACATTCTCTAGAACCGTATATGGACCTTGCCATCCTGTTTGTAATTTATTCTGGCTGCCGGGTAGTAGAAGAAGCACCTTCTCTCCCACAGCTAATTCTCTGTCCTTTGCCTTCCTATTAAAATACGCTGCATGTTTCTTCCTGGCTTGTCTCAAATTATCATTTGCCAGTTTCCATCCAGCTTTCAGACGAGTGGTCAGTTCGTTCACATATTGATACGATGAGGTAACAGTCTCTTCTGCTTTCTCATCTGTCCAGGTCCTTAATAAAGCTTCCAATGGACTTTTTATTGGCATCCCAAATAGCAGAGTTGCGGGAGCCATCCCGGTTGAACTATGTGATACCTCCCGATACGCAAACAACGCGGCGGGCAGAAATTGATCCCACATATCCGGTTTTTCGTGTGCCAGCTTCCTCAGGATAGAAATGAGAGTCCCATTGAACCTCTCTACCTGGCCGTTCCCTTGTGGATGGTACGGACTACAATGAAAGTGTCTGGCTTGAAATAGCTTAAAAACTTCTTCCGTTAGTTTCCCCTTGAACTGTGAGCCATTATCAGTCAAGATTTGATGCGGGAATCCTAATCTTATGAATATTGTAAGTAGTGCCTCTGCTACATGTTTTGAATCAATTGATGGCAGGGCTACCGCCTCTCCCCACATAGAACAAGTGTCCACCAGAGTAAGGATGTAACTGTTCCTCCTCTTGGTCCGAGTGAGAGGTCCCACAATATCCACTGCAACCCTCTCAAAAGGTGTTCCCACTATGGGCATTTCCCCTAGAGTTGCAGGAGCAGTCCAATGCTTTGGAGCTACCCTTTGACATTCTGGACAGGATTTGACATATCTTTTTATATCCTCCGTTATCCCTGGCCAGAAGTAATGACAAGCTATACGCTGTCCTGTGGCGCTGATCCCCATGTGACCACTGAAGGGAATCGCATGCCCGAGTTCCATCACTTTATCCCTATATGAAGTGGGAAGAACCAGCTGGTTGTGACCATTTGTTCCAGTTCCGGCCTTCCTGTATAATAATTTGTTCTTCATAAAGTACTCTCCCCTGCTTGGAGGTGTGTGGCATTTGGGCAATTTTTTAAAACATGGCTTGAGTGTCCTATCCTCAGCCTGCGCCTTCCTCATCTCCTCTGGATGAGCATTTATAGGTTCACATTCTTCCTCCTTTTTCTGTGACCTGGTCTGCACTTGTAACCGCGTATACCGTAAGTTTTCAGATACAGGCTATATTAACATATAAAATAAATTTTATAGAAACAGAAGATAAAAAAAAATCTTAACGCAGATGTTTAATTAAACCAGGTTAGCTTCGGAACGCCACGCATTATTTTAGGCTAAGCTTCGCTTCGAAACGCCAAGCATTAATTAGGGTAGCTTCGCTTACGCCAAGCATTGGTCACGTGATTTCCCACCAATGATTAGGCTCAGTCTTTTTTCCCCGGAATGAACGAGAGACGAAGCCATTTTTTGATGAGTAATGAATTTAGAGCGGTCGAGACAAGACGTAATTCTCTTTGCTCAGTGATATTCTATAGAGGAGATTGACTTCGCACAATTAATGCAACTGTGTAACTTCGAAATGTAGAATGTTATATTTTGTGAATTCACGAGAAACGTAAGTAGTGCCAAGAATTGCATGCAATAACTGTTAGAGCCCACAGTCATAACTGAAACGGAGCTACGCTCGAAAACTGGGTAAAGAATTGTAAACCCAAGCATATATCTGAACCTTTTACCAAGAATGAAGGTCCTTAAGCTGAGAGAAAGTCAAACTAAGGAATACTAAAGAATAAGAGAAAGTTTGGCTCTTCATTGAAATGAAGAGATAAGAAAAACGTCGAGAAATCTAGACCACATTAACAAATAAACGAAGGAACACTAGAAGGATAGAGGAGCCACGCCATGTTTTAGCAACTTGAAAAGATTACGAGATGCAATAAGGAATATTGCATCATTAAAATAATGCATTGACTTTTTATGCTTGTTTATTAAATGTCAACATGCTATTATGCAAATTTGGTGTGGTTACCATTTGACTTAACCCAGTTCTTGTTGGAAATTGAATAAACATTTGTTTCATTGAACACAAATGCTGTTGACGAATCATATGTTTGCAGTTAGCCATCAAACAAATTGTTAAAGGATCATGCCAAAACTAATCGTTGCAGGTGCAACACAAATAATAACCATATGCTCTAAAAATAAAACATCATAGAGGATTGTCCCCGAACCTGGTTAAGTCCTGTAAGACTGTAGAGAGAAATCATCACCTCTAGCAGGCTAGCTAGTCATCAAAATCTAATACTCTCTGCAATTTAAACAGCAACCCCCACTACCCTACCCGGCCACACACTGTCGCCATGATCACAGGTCTCTCGGGATTCCCCAAGAAGACGTACCTACACCCCAATATCAGAGGGTAGATTGGTTCATCTATCACTGCTGCTCTGATTTCTCCTTCCACATAGCGAGTTTTCACCGTTATCCTTGCGATGCATTAGGATTAACCTTTAATCTTTGAGTCCCCGACTTCATTGCAGCAATGTTTGAAGGTTTCCTTTTACAAAATTCGGTGTTATGGTTGTCTTTCTTACACCATTTGCACCATCTCTTTCCTTGGTTAAACGGTTTTCTTTCATTATATTTTTGGTCATTGAACTGTGAGTTTCTGTCACGATAGTCATTTCGTGGCCTATCAAAGTTTGTCCTGCCTTTATTACCTTGTTCTCTGTTATCAAATCTACTAAATTGCTGTGGAGCTTTAAAATTTTCTATGTGCTTCTTTTTAGTGCCACTTACCTCTGCCTGGGCTGCCTGATACCTCTCAGCGACATTTAAAACCTCCCCCAACCTCTCTGCACCTTGTTCCATGAGAAATTTTCTCAAGTCTGGAGCCATGGACTCTCTTAATTGCTCTATCATGATCATCTCTTTAAGATCTTGGGTCTTCCCCAGAGCAGTCAATTTCTCCAAATAGGTTTCCAGTCTGGCAGAGAATTGGTGGTATGTCTCCCCAGACAACAGCTTGGCATTTCTAAACTTCTTGCGATAGAATTCACCATTCTTTTCATATCTCAATAACAAAGCCTGCTTTAGCATGTCATAATTGTCTTGGTCTTCTCTATTCATCTTAGCAAAGACTTCATAAGAAGTACCTCTCAGTCCCTGGGATAACTTAAGACTCCACCTCTCTCTCTCTAACCCATATGTAGTAGCTAATAATTCAAATCTACTGAGGTACCCCTCGATGTCATCGTCTTTCTCAACAAAATGGTCTAAATGAAACCCCATAGCTGAGGTTGAGGCTCCCTGACTAGGCGTAACATCTGAGGCAAAATGGCTGGTACCATTTTCAGGAGCATGGTCTTGTAATTCCAGCTCCCTTAGTCGTAATTCGTGCTCCCTTTGCAATCTTCTATCTTCTGCTTCCCTTTCGGCAGTCAACCTCTTTTCTTCTGCCTCCCTTTGCTGTCGTTTTTCTTCTGCCTCTAATTTGAGCCTTTTACTCTCCCTATCTGCCTCCAATGCTTTTGCCTCTTTGTCAGCCTCAATCTGCAACCTCTTAAGTTCTTTATCAGCCTCAATTTGTAACCTCTTCTCTTCAGCTAACCTCCTATCTTCCCTTTCAATATACTTGTCACATTCAGAAGTTACATACTGAATTAAAACCTGACCCTCCATATTCATCTCCTTCGCCGTTAGCACAGCAGCCGATCTAAATTATGCTAGGTCTGTGTCGTAGATTTTCGATAGGAGAATTAAGACTAGGTTTGGTCCCTTCTGTATAGGTTTGAATAGGTGATAGACTCAGTGAGAGTTAGTGAAAGGTAATAGAATTTCCACCCACGTGAGATGATAGATTTTGATATAGTGGCTGTCTCTGAAAGCGAAAAGAATTCTTCTCTCTCTCACCTATCTTCTACAACAGTTGTTACAGCGTCAGACAGACTACACCAATATACCTATTACGTATATTTCTATCACTCACAGGCACGCACATACACGTGACGACAGGTAAACACACAGACGTGGGAAAACTATAACAATGATATATATATATTATCTAGAACGAGCTGACCAAACACGATTATTAAGTTCAAGAGCGATTTTAATATCAGGAAAAATCGGCTCACAACATCAAAGAAAGTACATCAAGGAAAATACATATACACATAGTCATAAAAATTCAAGGAAATGTTGCAAGGATGATAGCCCCGTTATAGTGTTAACTCTAGGTTTAGCCCGGCCCCGTTAAGAGAACAGATGATGGCGCCCGAGTCACAGATACATAGGGTTTGAGTCTAAGAGTTTTTTCTTTGTTTTATCTCGTAATTATATGCACAGAGTTTGAAAAAAATCTGATTTAACCTAAGACAAAAACACAAGAACTCTAGCCTTAGCAACAAATTATGCAGATTGAAAAAAAAAATAGGACAGCAACAGGGTGTCAAAGATATAATAGTGAAAATATCACTCAAACCAGCGTACACTCATTCATTCCGCCATGGCCTCTCATCCAGGTACTCACGACTTTGCTCGCTGCCTCTTGGAACACCCTGATTTTAGATTTTCACACAGACTAAAAAAAAATGCAGTCTTCTGCCAAGAAGTCCCCAGTTCCAAAAGACGTATTTAACTCGGAGTCTCCGGGAACGACTACTTGGGTGTGCAAATTTGTTCAAATGTCTGATTAAGTCACCTAACAATTATTCCAGGCGCGGGAGTTAGCAGAGCACAGTGTCAATAGCGTAGGTTTCTAGAAATGATGAATGTCAGGTCGGTGCCTTCCCTCAGTATAGGATTCACTTTAGTCACACCACAGATTTGTCCACAAAAAATATATATATCTAGTCGGGAAATGTTAGTTAATACTAGAAGTATTTCGCGCCACCAGGCAGAAAAATTACGTAGAGTTTCTAGAAGAAATTAAGATCTGGCTCCAAGGTCCAGTATTTATCATTACAGTCTTTGAAAACCCGTTATTGGGATATTAGTATTTCTGTCTAACTTGCACCGTCAGATCAGTGTTACTTGAGAAAACCCACGTGGTTCAAAATAAGGACTGTCTATTTCTTCACAAGTATGGAAACTACTACTAGGTGCTGGTAAAGTTAGGGTCACCCCAAAACTTTCACTGTGTGGAGGAAAAATAACACATATAATATAATAAACAGAATCTGTACTGGTTTTAACTTACATTTAAACTTGCAAGCAGAGAGCTTTGCTTATCATTTAAACTTCCCGTGACGTAAGTTATATTTAAAAATCAGCAATCCTCATGAATTAGGAACACGTGCGTATTCCGTCACCATTCATGAGGCTCGATTCTAGAGTTTATACGTTAGTTTAGAAAAATACACTCGACTGAGTATTAGCAGTTAAATTAAATTCATAAATAGCTACAATTGCCGTTATAAGCTAGAAATTTAATTTTATTCTGCTTTCCACTGAATGCTTCCCTAGAAAATATAATAGCCTACCACTTTATTTCTCTTCTGCGCTAAAGAAATAGATTAAAATGAATTAAGCGATTAAACACTTTAACACTCACAAAATCTATATATCTATCATATTAATTACCTCAACCACAGAATTACATGTAGTTGCACCACTTAAGAATAAAAATGCTGAAAATATTTCTGGAAGTCTAGAAGTTCGACAAATTGCCGAAACAAACTGAGATCTTCGCTAACAGCTATTCTGTTTACGAGCAACCTATCTACTGTGAGTCTATGAGCGAGAATGAAATTAAAGTTTCAAACTCGGCCAATATCTTAAAATCGGACAAAGGGCCCAAACTTATTTCGCCAAGCGAAATTATCTCCCCTACTCCCAACATTTACGTCCGCTTAACGCGTGTCGTAACTGTCACCTACTGACCACGATGTACGCGTGTCAGTTTCAAATCCCAGACAGCCTGACTCCAATGCAGGGCAGTTTTCACACTACAGCTGACCGTGGCCCACAGTGAGCGCCGTGTCAGTTTGGGATTTTCCAGACAAATGTCTGGATACTGGCCGGTGCAGATGTAAAGTATCACACCTCACCGGGACTTATGCCGAGAAGGAGCTCGCGCGCTCGGTGAGAATGTAGACGATTTGCTACGTCCTATGTTCAGCGAACCGACTTATCACGCCTTCTGACGCCCTGCGGCCCTGACATCTACGTAATATCGTCCTAGCGCGATTCTCAGTTTTAGAGAAAGGAAAACAGGTAAAGTTTGCGAATTATATGAAAATAATATTCGCAAAACGAATGGATGAAAAATATACAGGAAAAACGAAATACCGAGATAATAAAAGAGAGAATTCGGGTGAAAGAATAGGAAGAAAATGTAGGAAATTAAATGAATATAAACCCTACGTGACAGAGCCTCCCCCCTTTAAGATATGGAAGCACTCCATGTCTACGTTATGGAGTTTAATTTCCTATAACCGTAGCTTCGGGGTGTCTGTCTTCTTCCCTCTCCTCTTCCCCCTCCATCTCTGTCCAATTCCTACTCAAGTCCACTCCTCAAAGTTTCCTTCCCCTGGAATGTCTCATATGCGCGCTTGAAAGAGCGTCGCCGCTTCTGACATTTTTGAAAGATTTCCTGTGATAGCGGTGGAATATCCCTGCCACTATCGTCATCTTCGTCAGTTTTGGCGATCGTCAGGAGATGGTCGGAGGTTGGCACTGGTTTTTCCAAGTATCTCTTTAAGAGATTTAAATGGAAAACCTTCTCCTTTCCTTCAATAGAGATCTGGTAGTTAGCCTTAGAAATCTTTTTCAGGACGGTAAACGGCCCTTGCCATCCGATCTTCAGTTGGTTGTTCTCGGTAGGGAGCAACACCAAAACTTTCTCTCCTGCTTCCAGTTCTCTCTCTTCCGCGACTTTCCTGTATCGGTTAGCGTGCTTGGTGCGTGCTCGCTTAAAGTTAGTCGTTGCTAGGTCCCACCCTAGTTTCAACCGTTCCTTTAAAACCGACACATATTTACTGGCTGAGACAACTGTCTCATCAGCCTTCTCGTCTGTCAGAGACTGAAGTAAGGCTTCAAGCGGGCCCTTAATGGGTCTGCCGAATAAGAGTGTAGCTGGCGGAAATCCTGTGGAAGTATGAGGAGATTCTCTGTAGCCAAATAATGCTGCAGGAATACAGAGATCCCAATCTTCAGGTTTCACTTGTGCCAGCTTACTTAGCATCATGGTGAGGTTTCCATTAGCACGTTCCACGAGCCCATTTCCGGCCGGAGTATATGGCTTTGTGTGGATGTGCTGGGTCCTCAAGATCTTAACGATCTCATCCATCAACAGGTTTCGGTATGGAGATCCATTATCCGTCAACACTTGCTGAGGGAATCCCAACCGAGTGAAAATCTGCACGAGGGCTTCTGCGACATGCTTGGCATCTGCGCATGTTAGCGGGATAGCTTCTGCCCATAAAGTGCATGTATCGACTAAGGTCAGGATGAACCTGTTCCTTCTTTTAGTCCTTTCGAAAGGCCCTAAAATGTCGATCACAACCCGTTCGAATGGTGTTCCCATTATTGGCATTTCACCCATGTGGACTGGGGGTGTCCGTTGCTTGGGTGGTACACGTTGGCACTGGGCACAGGATTTGACATATCTGATAATATCAGTATTTACTCCTGGCCACCAATAATGAGTGGTTATACGTTGGTTTGTGGCGTTCTGTCCCATATGTCCGCTAAAGGGAAGAGAGTGCCCCATTTCTAGGATTTGGCTTCTGTACTGTTTCGGTACTAGGAGCTGGTTGTAACCTTGGTCAGGCTTGCCCGTTCTCCGATAAAGTACGCCATCCTCAGAAAAAATGTCCCCGTGCTGTTTGGGTTCCTTAGCCATGGGCAGTTTCCTAAAGCAGGGTGCCAAAGTAGGGTCCTTGTATTGCGCTTCTTTAAGTTCCATGGGTAACAAATTAGGCGCAGGCTCCCGTTCCTTCTTGGTTTGCCCTCTTGTAGTTACTGCTGCCACAATCGGCTCTTCCGGTTTCCCAATACACACGTATCTCCCGCCAAGTATGACTGGGTAGATGGGATCATCCATAACAGCCGCTTTGATCACACCTCTGACAAAGTCAGAGTGTATCTCCACCAATGCGATGGGAAGCGCTGTAGGTGCATCACTCTTACGAACTCCACAAAGTTTGACGGTCTCTCCTGTCTCTTGACCGGGTTTAACCAGGTTTCTGGCAACAATGCAATCGTAAGAAAGCCCCGTGTCAAATAAGCAAGAAGTTTGAGAACCGTTCAAAATAACAATACCTCGCGTTGAGGGTCTATCCCCAAGAGGTTGGGAATCACTGTCAATAATTCCGCCTTGCGAGACTGTTAATAAGCATCCGATGCGTTTAGGCTCGGTGTGCTCGGTCTGATCATATGTCCCGTGCTCGGGGGTTCTCCCTTTGCCACCTTGTCCTTTCTGGCTACGCTGCCATGTAGGGCGGTCGGGTTGATCAGACTGTTTGGGGTGGTTGGGGTACTTGTTCTTGTAGAACTTGGATTTTTCCGGAGGGGGGTTTTGAGGTCCAGTTTCTCTGTGGTTATTTAGGTTAGAAGCCTGAGAAGATTGCTCTACGTTATGTTTTCGAAAATGCTCCTCTGTCGGTTTCCGCTTTGTGGCCGGTAGTTCAGCCAGCGCATTGTGATAACGCTCAGACTTTTCCAAAATGTCTTCAAGTTTTTCTGCCCCCTGCTCAGCGAGAAATCTCCGGGTATCAGCAGACAAAGTGTTCTTTATTTGTTCAGTTAGAACAAGTTCCTCAAGACCTTCATAGGTAGAGGAGAGCTGCGAAAGCTCAAGGCACTTTGTTAGATATCCCTTAAGACGAGATGAGAACTGGTGAAAAGTTTCAGAATTCTCTTTCCGGCTGTTGCGAAACAGTTGCAAAAACTTGCGAGCGTTCATTTCAAAGCGCTCCAGTAACGCTTTCTTCAACACATCGTAGTCGTCTTGTTGGCTACTTTCCCAGCTTAGAATAAACATCATAAGCAGAACCTTTTAGGGCCTGGGAAAGTTTCATATTCCAACGCGACCTCTCTAACCCGTACAGAGTTGCAATTTTCTCAAATTTTTCTAACCATGTGTCGATCTTCTCATTTGGACAAGGAAAAGATTCAAGAGTGAAAGACATAGCATTTAGTTGAAGAGATTGAGTGTTAGCAGGGTCAGTTAAGGAAGAATGAGGAGAAGACTCTCCATTGCTGGAGGTAGAGGCAGCCCCACGACTTTGGAACTCTAGAGCTTTAAGTGCCAGCTCATGCTGTCTCTCCTCCCTCTCCTTCTCGTGCTGTCTCTCCTTCTCTCTTTCCTCATGCTGTCTCTCCTTCTCTCTTTCCTCATGCTGTCTCTCCTTCTCTCTTTCCTCATGCTGTCTCTCCTTCTCTCGTTCGTTCGCCCTGCGAATTTCCATTTCTTCATCCATCTTCTTCTGCTGTAAAAGACGGTCTTCCACTTCTTTCCTCCTAGCTTCTTCTTTTTCCTCTTTAGCTTCAGCTGCTTTCCTCTCCGCATCATATCTCTCAAGTTCGTCTCTGACAAAAGCTTTCGCTTCTTCTCCTTCCAGTCCCTCCTCCATTGCTTCCTGTCTTAACATCTGCCTCAGTTTTGCCCTCTCGGCCATATTAAATCAGTGGCTGAGACTTGTCAAGAAAGGAAAGAAGAAAGGATACACTGGTTCCTACCACTTACGAGAAAAAAAATTACCAAAAATCAAAAGATGATATATTTAACCCTGGGATACCTCCTCCAAAATAAAATCAAACTATCGCTGCTATTATCGGCAATAAAGCACTCAATGCAAAACACGACTACGCCAAATAAATGGTAGTTAAGATTACAACTGAAAAATAAGTTGCTACAGTGGAAAAGCAAAAGAATATTGCAAAAATTAAAGAGAAAAATAATCCCTTAATTTTTAAAAATCCACTATAAGTTCGCCCCTGAAGTCAGATCGGGTAAGGGAGGGAATTAATCTGGACAAAAAGTCCGAAACACACTCCTTAACTTAGTTCAAACGCCGTTCTGCCTCAGTACCCAGTGAATGTTATACACTCACCACTTTACCAGCATTTAGTATTACAATCAGCAGTTAACATATATCCCGACAAAATCAACCTGTAACCAAAATGTATATTATTCAAAGATGCTGTGGAAAAAAAAAACTTATTAGTTTGTGTGGTCAGCACGCCCGTAAACAGATCGCTAGTCTAGGGGGTAATTATTTTTTTTTTTAAAATTTCACAGTCACAAGACATCACACTCTTACTCTATATCAGAATACAGAATCTTAAGTTCAAAATCCAGATAGACGAGTCCACATTTGTCGTACTCGTCTTCCTATTCTAAGTTCAAAGACCGGAAACGAGCCCTCATTTGTCGTAGATTTTCGATAGGAGAATTAAGACTAGGTTTGGTCCCTTCTGTATAGGTTTGAATAGGTGATAGACTCAGTGAGAGTTAGTGAAAGGTAATAGAATTTCCACACACGTGAGATGATAGATTTTGATATAGTGGCTGTCTCTGAAAGCGAAAAGAATTCTTCTCTCTCTCACCTATCTTCTACAACAGTTGTTACAGCGTCAGACAGACTACACCAATATACCTATTACGTATATTTCTATCACTCACAGGCACGCACATACACGTGACGACAGGTAAACACACAGACGTGGGAAAACTATAACAATGATATATATATTATCTAGAACGAGCTGACCAAACACGATTATTAAGTTCAAGAGCGATTTTAATATCAGGAAAAAATCGGCTCACAACATCAAAGAAAGTACATCAAGGAAAATACATATACACATAGTCATAAAAATTCAAGGAAATGTTGCAAGGATGATAGCCCCGTTATAGTGTTAACTCTAGGTTTAGCCCGGCCCCGTTAAGAGAACAGATGATGGCGCCCGAGTCACAGATACTTAGGGTTTGAGTCTAAGAGTTTTTTCTTTGTTTTATCTCGTAATTATATGCACAGAGTTTGAAAAAAATCTGATTTAACCTAAGACAAAAACACAAGAACTCTAGCCTTAGCAACAAATTATGCAGATAGAAAAAAAAATAGGACAGCAACAGGGTGTCAAAGATATAATAGTGAAAATATCACTCAAACCAGCGTACACTCATTCATTCCGCCATGGCCTCTCATCCAGGTACTCACGACTTTGCTCGCTGCCTCTTGGAACACCCTGATTTTAGATTTTCACACAGACTCAAAAAAAATGCAGTCTTCTGCCAAGAAGTCCCCAGTTCCAAAAGACGTATTTAACTCGGAGTCTCCGGGAACGACTACTTGGGTGTGCAAATTTGTTCAAATGTCTGATTAAGTCACCTAACAATTATGCCAGGCGCGGGAGTTAGCAGAGCACAGTGTCAATAGCGTAGGTTTCTAGAAATGATGAATGTCAGGTCGGTGCCTTCCCTCAGTATAGGATTCACTTTAGTCACACCACAGATTTGTCCACAAAAAATATATATATCTAGTCGGGAAATGTTAGTTAATACTAGAAGTATTTCGCGCCACCAGGCAGAAAAATTACGTAGAGTTTCTAGAAGAAATTAAGATCTGGCTCCAAGGTCCAGTATTTATCATTACAGTCTTTGAAAACCCGTTATTGGGATATTAGTATTTCTGTCTAACTTGCACCGTCAGATCAGTGTTACTTGAGAAAACCCACGTGGTTCAAAATAAGGACTGTCTATTTCTTCACAAGTATGGAAACTACTACTAGGTGCTGGTAAAGTTAGGGTCACCCCAAAACTTTCACTGTGTGGAGGAAAAATAACACATATAATATAATAAACAGAATCTGTACTGGTTTTAACTTACATTTAAACTTGCAAGCAGAGAGCTTTGCTTATCATTTAAACTTCCCGTGACGTAAGTTATATTTAAAAATCAGCAATCCTCATGAATTTAGGAACACGTGCGTATTCCGTCACCATTCATGAGGCTCGATTCTAGAGTTTATACGTTAGTTTAGAAAAATACACTCGACTGAGTATTAGCAGTTAAATTAAATTCATAAATAGCTACAATTGCCGTTATAAGCTAGAAATTTAATTTTATTCTGCTTTCCACTGAATGCTTCCCTAGAAAATATAATAGCCTACCACTTTATTTCTCTTCTGCGCTAAAGAAATAGATTAAAATGAATTAAGCGATTAAACACTTTAACACTCACAAAATCTATATATCTATCATATTAATTACCTCAACCACAGAATTACAGGTAGTTGCACCACTTAAGAATAAAAATACTGAAAATATTTCTGGAAGTCTAGAAGTTCGACAAATTGCCGAAACAAACTGAGATCTTCGCTAACAGCTATTCTGTTTACGAGCAACCTATCTACTGTGAGTCTATGAGCGAGAATGAAATTAAAGTTTCAAACTCGGCCAATATCTTTAAAATCGGACAAAGGGCCCAAACTTATTTCGCCAAGCGAAATTATCTCCCCTACTCCCAACATTTACGTCCGCTTAACGCGTGTCGTAACTGTCACCTACTGACCACGATGTACGCGTGTCAGTTTCAAATCCCAGACAGCCTGACTCCAATGCAGGGCAGTTTTCACACTACAGCTGACCGTGGCCCACAGTGAGCGCCGTGTCAGTTTGGGATTTTCCAGACAAATGTCTGGATACTGGCCGGTGCAGATGTAAAGTATCACACCTCACCGGGACTTATGCCGAGAAGGAGCTCGCGCGCTCGGTGAGAATGTAGACGATTTGCTACGTCCTATGTTCAGCGAACCGACTTATCACGCCTTCTGACGCCCTGCGGCCCTGACATCTACGTAATATCGTCCTAGCGCGATTCTCAGTTTTAGAGAAAGGAAAACAGGTAAAGTTTGCGAATTATATGAAAATAATATTCGCAAAACGAATGGATGAAAAATATACAGGAAAAACGAAATACCGAGATAATAAAAGAGAGAATTCGGGTGAAAGAATAGGATTTATACAATCTGTCCCCACTAGTTTAATTCTCACACCAGGAGATCCTAATATCTTTGATAAACTTAATATCCCCGGACAAGACCCCAATATTTGTAGTGGTTTTGATGGTATTGTATGGTGGTTATGTTACCTAGTGTACTGTATGAGGTCAGCTGAGAAGGCTCCTGAGATAAAAGTCTATGTGAATTACAGAAGGCCCTTCTTACTACCACTACGACCTCAAACAGACCTATTCTACTATCGTGAATGTTAGCTACGTTAAAACGTCTAGGGTATTGAAATGTAATGTGTTGTAATATACTATACAGACACACACAGGTAATTAATAAGTCTAATAATATTAATAAACTCTATAACACACTGAACTAACTCTGGCTGTTTTAGTTTAAAGTTTAACAATTTTTTAAATTTATTAGTTCTGAACCAATGTTTTATTTTGGTCAGAACGTATGAAATGATATGGAGTTATAAATGAAATGCATAAATATATGGCATAATCAAATGTAATTTGTGTACATAGGTATTTTAAAAGAATGGTTAATATTATTAATATCTATACTGTCTTTGGGAGAACTAGCACTGGATGTGTTGTTGGGGTGGTGTCATCACTCCCAATCTGTGATTACAACAAGCATCGTCCATTGACTTATAGACTGAAGTTAAACGTTATATTTTTCAAGAGCTATGTCTTTATTTGATGGGGAAATAGTGGTGAATCTTCAGCAGGCCACGTTTCACTTATCTCGTCTGTGACGATCTGATACAGGATTCTTGTGGCCCACTCCTCTCTGTAGCTGGAGTACAATGTTAGGCTGCACAGACACAAATGTTAGGCGGCACACACATCAGCTTGTGTACTGTTGCATAAGTATTTGGCACTACCGTTAGTGCCAAAACAGAAACTCACAATTCTGAAACAAAATTTGTGCCATGTGTCAGTACTCTATCCACTGCGCCACTCTTACACACAACACAACACAACAACCTTACACAGACTGGGTCAGATCTCTCTGACCAACATAGCACATCTTACCCAGTTGTTTTCATATAGTACCAGTTCCCCAAGACTGCATTGCATCTGAGATATGTTCAATAGTTTCCTCTTTCCTTCAATAAGATAGGTGATATGTTCCCACTGATCTCAATAATAGATCCGCCTTCCATAGTCTTAGTTAGGTGTCCATATATTTTTTGTTTGTCTCTAGACCCTGAACTGCGGCTGGGGACCTAGAGCGAGCACTTACTTGTCGTAATCATTTTCCATGATATGGCAGTATCAATCACTCAAAATATTAAAATATACAAGATAAATGCTTTCATTCTTACCAGAATTCAGAATTGAGAACACAGTTAATACTAGCAAAACTCAGCTGAGCTGCTGGCTATAGTATGGCGTCCCACTAAATTGTATGTAATATCTCCTGGGAAAACACCACTGGCAATTAATGACTGTGTTACTGGACAGACTTATATCGAATGGCAAAAATGCGCGTCTCTATCCCACTAATATAAAATGGCGTTGGCCAATCAGATCGAAAGACCAAGCTTTTCAATTCAAAATTTGAAAATAAAGTCAAAAGTACATCTCACTTTTTCAAATGTACGTCGGTCACATTTTATCTTTTCCCAAAATTTCACTTGAGTTTTTGGACTAACACATGTAAAAACTGCACGAATCTGCTTCCTAAGCTATTTTTAGCCACTACCCCCGACTTTGCCCCGCTAATTTATTACAGTGTGAATTTTGCGTTTTCTTGTCTCAAGGACGCAAAATTGAGACTTTAGTGAAAGTATGCACAACAATACTGTTCGCTAGTCTGATATGAACAATACGGTCTTTTGTCAATATCTTCCTTGTCATCTATCCGTCTGTATAAATAAAAGTATATTATTTCTCTGCTTAAGATGGGCTATCAAACTAGCTAGGTATTATTTTCATAACTTTATTATTAAGAAAAAACCTATTTTGCTCAAGGTTAATTTTTGAAATTTGTTTTTGAACGTTCGTTCACGCGGTTGCCGCTATATTCAAACTATAACGTCAAAGTACCGTAAATCGTCAAAGAAACGTCTGTCTCTGACAAGAGCTAAAGTCGTTATTCTGTCCATTTCCTTACATTGTGTTAACTAGTGGCGTGATTTTTTTCTTTTAAACTACAAATTACGTCTTTTTGCCTTTCTAGATTCAAACACGTGTTCAGACCGTCATAATGTTTTTTATCTCCGTTTCCCTCCCGTCTACAAGGGTACCGTTTTGTCTGCATGTCTAACTAGTTAGTTTCAATGGCGGTGGGAAATGCGGGCATAGGCGAGCATGTATCCTAGTATCTTACGCATTATTTTTATCCCTACAATGTTCTCTTTATAATTGGAGATATTTTAACGTTGTATCACGGTAAATTCATCACAATGTGCATGGAAGTTTTGCAGTCGACAGGAGTAGTCAGTCGCTCGGTTCAGAGAATCAAAGAATCAGGAAGTGAAGATACGGAGCTGCTTGATCGGCCGCGCTGTGTACGTCCTGCCACAGCCACCAACGCAGAAATGTTGAAATGCGCTGAGGGCATTATTCTTACTGATAGGCGAATCACTACTCAACAATTGGCCTTACAGCTGTCAGTCAGCATTGGTAGTGCAAATGCAGTTATAAAAACTCTCGGATTTTCTAAGATTTGCGCAAGATGGGTTCCTCGAAGTCTCACAAATGACCACCGATTGCAAAGGAAAGCAATTTCTTCTGAATTGTTGGAGCGTTTCAATGCTGATGGAAAGATCTTTTTGGCTAAGATCGTTACAGGTGACGAAACCTGGGCACATCATTTTGAACCTGAGACAAAAAGACAGTCAATGGAGTGGCATCATCCGCAATCACCAAGAAGAAAGAAATTCAAGACAATTCCTTCAGCTGGAAAGATCATAATCAGTGTCTTTTGGGACATTGAAGGTGCGATTCTTGTGGACGTTATGCCAAGAGGAGAGACAATCAATTCGCAAGCTTACATTAAGACATTGAAAAAAACTCAATCAACGTTTTCGCAGAGTATGGCCTCACAAGAATCCAGCAGACCTGCTTCTCCTTCATGACAATGCGCGCCCTCACACAAGTCTGGCAACACGGGAAGCAATCACCAAATTGGGTTGGACTGTACTACCCCATCCACCCTATAGTCCCGATTTGGCACCCTCTGATTTTAATCTATTTGGTCCACTTAAAGATGCACTCCGTGGGACAAGGTTTGAAGATGATGAAGGAGTGATTCATGCAGCGAAGAAATGGCTACATGATCAAGACAAAATCTGATACGGGCTAGGAATACATGCACTTGTTTCGCGCTGGCATAAAGCCGTACAAGTTGATGGGGATTATGTTAAATAATACCGATGTTTCCATGACATATCCATGTATATTGTGTATAAATTTCATGCTTTTTGAATA
This sequence comes from Oreohelix idahoensis, assembly GCA_024509875.1. NCBI lineage: Eukaryota > Metazoa > Mollusca > Gastropoda > Stylommatophora > Oreohelicidae > Oreohelix > Oreohelix idahoensis. Next base: position 22,944 of record JAMPIV010012227.1, on the reverse strand, counting down.
AACAGCTTCTGAGAAAAACGATGTGGTGCATTACTTTCTGAACGCTCCTCGTATACTGTTGAAATTGTACTGAATTTCTGGTCACTACCTTGAACGCTGTCTATTCATGACTCTGGCAGTTTGATAATGTTTCTTTATATCGGATTCAAATGCTTGTCTCGTGAGGGGGTCTTTCAATTTATTGATGTCAAATCTTTTCTGTTTTGTTATTTTTGGCCCAATAGTCCCGATCTTCATCTTTATTCTTGCTAGTAATAGGTGGTGATCACTTTCCACATCTGCACCTCTTCTTACTTTCACATTTTGCAGAGAATGCCTTCATCTGCCGTTGATCATTATGTAATCTATCTGGTTTTTGTCACGGCCATTTGATGACTCCCAAATTAATTTGTGGATTTCCTTGTGTGAAAAGTGTTCCGCCAATGACAGGGTTGTCAATGCCACAAAAGCCATTTATGACCATTTCGATTTGGTATTCCGCTGCCGTATCTTCCCATTACTCTTTTGTGATACGTTTCAACTTTAGCATTGAGATCTCCCATTTCAGTGATAAGATTATACCTAGGTGTACATTCCATTTCTTTTTGTAATTGTTGGTAAAGCACATCCTTTGTTGGTTCATATCATTGTATTATGGTGATGTTAGTGAATCTCTATCTCAATCTCGCACTTATCAATCTATTGTTCATTTGCTTCCATTCAAATAATGATCTTTCTATGCCATTCTTCAGGATAATGGCTACACCTACACTGTGTCGCCCATCCTCTCTTCCCGAGTAAAGTACTGTTTCCCCTGTTGTTGTTTTTATTGTTCCCCCAGTCCATCTACTCTCACACATTCCTAGTATGTGTAGTCTGTAGTTTTTCATTTCCATTATAATCTGTTTCAGTTTCCCTGTCTCGTTCATCGTTCTTACATTCCAAAATACAATTCTAGTTTCTTGTTTAGCGGTCAGGATGTCAGTTTCCATGTCAGTGGTTTCCTTTCGGCTTTCACCACTGGCAGTCATACGAACCTCAGACTCCGGATGTCCATCACGCCGCAAAGCTTACTCATTTGTTGCTGTTTCCGTAACGTGTGTGATTGTTTACATAGACAGGGGTGTGACATTGTGCTAAAACTCCTAACCTGGAGGACCAGAGTACCAGCTTTAGTCTGCCCCTACTTAGGCACACCTGTCCAGCTTGATAGAACCTGCCAGGAGTAAAACTACAGCTGGCATAGCTTTGGGGGTTGTCTGGGTACACAAGCCGCCATACCGCTACAAGGTATAGGCAACATTGATGGCAGATCATCTGCCGAAAAGTTAGCATTCTTGGGGTTCACGCTCTTCTACTATTTGCTTTTATTATTCTATACATGGACGCACATCATACCAGTTTATATGAACTTTATACCACTAAAAATCACACCAAGTACAGGAATATCGTAATACCCTGGAGTACAGTAGTAGTAGCCCCCATAACTAACTGTGGGAATACGCCCCTGATGCGATAGCGCTCAGCTGCTTTTTTCACATGGTGTCCCTTTTGGCATGTTCTTTTCTCTTCTGCTTGTTGTGAGAGCTTCTTTTCACACAATCTGAGGTGGCGCCGTAGGAAGCAACGCTACTTGTAGCGATCGACAGCTTCATCCTCCAGGTTGCTGGGTTTATGTCCAATACCTTCATGTCTTTCTTGCAAAACATCTTTGGACTTCAGCTCTGGTCGCCTGACTGTTCTTTTGCCATTTGCCATCTGCCAGTTGCCCGTAGAAAAAATATTTGGTGATACGACCATCTTCCGCGCGACGGACATGGCCAAGCCAGCGTAATCTTCGCTGTCTAAACAGTGTATAATACTTTGAAGGCCACCACGTGTCAGCAGTATAAGTATAAAACATTTGGCCCCATTTCTGCAAACAAGTACATATTTTTTCCAACCTATTTCATTTTCTGTCCGGTATTTGTAATTCGTTAACATTGTTTCCTATATTCCTTTTCGTCATTCCTCACTAGTGGTCAGGGCCGTAGATACGGAGGAGGGGGGGGGGGGGGGTTGAAACACACACACCCCCTCCTTTAGGGTTTGGTGAAAAACATTTGTGGGGAAATTTTACTATTCCAAAATAATGCATTAAAAATTATTTTTTTTATAACCCCCCTCCCCCACCCCCCCTCCCACCCCTTTATTAAGTTCTATCTACGGCCCTGCTAGTGGTCCATTAATATCATGGTCGTGTTACAGCAGTGGTTCTCAACCTTTTTACGACCAAACCCTAATTACGCAGTTGGTGACCCATGTATCTAAATTCATTCATCTTCTTTTGCGCTCCTGGGGTCCAAAGAGCCGCTTTGTAGCTGGTCCATTATCAGAAAAACCTAAATCAAACATTGACATGCTATTGTGGCAATTAATAAATAAACCGATGACACCGTTTGGTTGGTCCTAGGTTCGATTCCAGGTAAGCCTATCACTTATATTTTCTTTTCTGTTGTCCAGTGTCATCCTGTATGTCCAACGAGTACCTGTTAATTACATTTATTTATTTATTTACTAATTTATTTACTGTTCACAGGACTCACGGTTTCCTCCATTATTTATTAAAGAGTCACCAATCCGTGACTTTAAACTACACGTCTATTTTGTGTTATTCGTCTTCCACTACACATTATTGAACACAAGTATTTCGGCCTTTATTTGGTCTATACTTGCTGATAGGAAAGTTATGTCAGTGATTGCGTCTTTAAACTGTCTGGGTCGTCCACGGATCCTATATACAGTAGAACTCCATTTATCCGAACCCCAATTATCCGAACATCCAATTATCCGAACACTTTTTCCAGGAAAAAAAAAAATCAGATGCCACAGTCACGTTAGACTAAAATTCTGAATCTTTTAATGCGGCAAACTTCAAATGTGTGCGAACAATTTGTAGAGAATGGGATGGCTAATGGTCGGTCGCTTACGTACAGGAAGTCAGTTAGATCATAAAGTCAGTTAATATCTGGTTTACCAATCCAGTGTACGTGTGCGTTCTAGGTAGAACACTGGCTAAACAGACAGTTCAACTTAAAATAATTGTGTCTGCTACTACAGCAGAATAATTTTGGTGTACAAGTATTTCTCTGTGCGATATGGCATCTTCCAGTAGGCCTAAAGCATATAAAAGGAACAGCAATGTTTTGTCAATTGAAACGAAAACAGAAATTATCAAGAGACTAGGACAAGGTGAAACTGTGTCTTCACTTGCGAGGATTTTCAATGTTGGGAAAGCTACCGTCTCTGACATCAAAAGTAACAAGGATAAAATTGTGAGTTTTGCATCGAAATTTGATAGTGAAAATGGGTCGAAGAAACGTAAAACCATGAGAAATGCGAAAGATGTGAAATTGGAAGAGGCTTTGTATATATGGTTTGTGCAAAGAAGAAGCAAAGGGGAACCTATCTCTGGTTCTCTGTTGTGTGAAAAGGCACTTCAGTTCAACAATCAACTTGACCGTCCTCCTGACTTTAAGGCTAGCCAGGGATGGTTAAGAAACTTTAAATCTCGTCATGGCATACGAGAATTGGAGATTCAAGGGGAATCTTTATCTAGCGATGCAACTGCCGCTAAAAATTGTAAAGCAACATTCTTGGCTTTTTTGGAAGAAGAAGGTTATTCACTCGATGATGTGTATAATGCCGATGAGACTGGCTTATACTGGAAATCATTGCCTCAAAAATCACTTGCATCTCAGCGCGAAGCAGCTGCCCCTGGGTTTAAAAAGTGCAAAGAGAGAGTCACAATTTTGGTAGCCGCGAATGCCAGTGGAAGTCATCGTTTACCGGTGCTAATGATCGGCAAAGCCAAAAAACCACGTTGTTTAAAGAATGTGACATGTCCCCATTGTGTTACAAAGCACAGAAGAGTGCTTGGATGAATAGTGAAATATTTCTTGATTGGTATACAAATCAGTTCATCCCAAATGTGAAGAGGTTGAGAGAACAAGAAAAGAAAACTGGCAAAGTAATTCTTCTACTGGACAATGCACCATCTCATCCAGAGACGGATACATTGAATGCAGTTGATGCAAATTTTTAAGTAATTTTTCTGCCTACCAATGTAACAGCACTGATTCAACCAATGGATCAGGGTGTTATAGCAAAGCTTAAAAAGATGTATAAGAAGGAAGTCCTGCGTCGTTTATTGTTGGCTGAAGATGAAGAAAGTGTGGTGGCGTTTTCCAAAAAGCTTAATCTCAAAGACTGCTGCTATATGTTAGCTGATGCTTGGACCACCCTGTCACAAGATAATCTCAACAAGGCTTGGAGTAGATTGCTTGGGAAAAAAGGAGGAAATGAAACTACTGCAGTGGACACAAATGATGATTTTATAAATGAAGTTGTGGAACTGTTTCAAGCAATGCCCGGATTTTCGGACTGTGACAAAGATGATGCACACATGTGGCTAGAAGATGATAATGATTCTGGTTTTCAGTTTTTGAATGACGAAGAAATTTTGTCTTTTGTGCAAGAAGAAAACCAAATACATGTACTGACCGATGATGAAGACTCCTCAGAAGTACATGATGTACTTGTAGATTATGAAGAAAAACCAAAACGTCGACCAAGTCCTGAAGAGGCCTTTATAGCACTAGAAACAGCGATGGCTTGGTACGAGCAAGAAGATGACAGCTGTCCTACACAGCTTCTGCTGTTGAAGAGAATGCGGGACTTAGCAGCCAAAAGGAGACTATCCAGTTTGGTGCAAAAGAGGATTCCTCATTATTTTAAATAGTGGGCTACATCTGTGCAAGTACATATATACGTAAGTTGCGCCTGGTTTTGAATCGTTTGTAATGTTATTTTGAAAACATTTCTCTTTCTTAACAAAAATAATTAATACAAGTAGTACATGCACTGCAGTGTAATAAAAGATTTTGGTGATACAGTGATCTAATACAGTGTGGGTATTATTATTACAGTACAAGTAAATATGTTTTATAGTGTATTTTCCTTGTGATGGTTAATTATTTTTAGAAATATGTGTACATGTACTCGATACATTATGTAATCCAATTATCCGAACATTTGATTATCCGAACGATGCTCGGTTCCATGGGGTTCGGATAAATGGAGTTCTACTGTACCATAGTTGTGTGAGTGTCATGAGAATGACCTCGGCCAATATTGTACTTTTTTGGGGTGCAAAATTGACTGAGCGTCCTTTCACGATGTACTGTCACAGCAAAGCGATGGAGCCGTTTGGTTGGTTCTAGGTTTGATTCCCGGTAAACTTATCACTTATATTTTCTTTTCTGTTGTCTTGTGTCATCCTTTATGTCCAACGAGTACCTGGTAATTACCTTTATTTATTTATTTTCTAATTGATTTACTACTGCAGCAATAGTTTATGTGACAATATGTTCTACAAGATGAGATTGCCAGCCTAATGCATAATCTCATATTAGGCGCCTCGAGCGGCATGGCTGAGTGTACCACAATTGACAAGTAAAAGTTAATTATAGTAGTTCAGGCAAAGGCATGCCGCTAAAAACTTGAAGTAAAGGAAATGTAAGGGACGCTACCTGTCTCAATGTTTCCCTCGACCCATTCACCATGTCAGAGTAAATTGTCTCTCCTCAATTCTTGCTTGGCCAAGCCATCTTCTCCAGCTGTATCGTTAATCTCTGCGCGTGTAGTGATCTCTCTCTCTCTCTCTCTCTCCCTCTCTCTCTCTCTCTCTAGCCAATAATGACCTGCTAGTTGATAGTCAGTCGGGGTTTAGACCAAAACATTCATGTCACACAGCCTTAACAAAAATGATAGACAACTGGCATCTAAACATCAATAACGATAATTTATGTGGAGCAATCTTTGTAGACTTTAAAAAAGCTTTCGATATGATAGATCACACTATTTTAATCAGAAAATTAGAAACAATGAAAGTAAATCTTAAGCTGGTGAAGTTAATTAAATCATTTCTGACAGACAGACAACAAGTGGTGTCTTACAATAATTTTTTGTCCAACCCAACTGTTGTCGATATCGGTGTTCCCCAGGGCTCTATTCTCGGCCCTCTTCTCTTTGCCGTATACATTAATGATCTTCCTCTGCACATCAAACATTCATCCTGTGACCTGTTTGCCGATGACTGTACTGTTTACACTAGTGACAAAAGCTGCACTGCACTAGAACTATCTTTACAAACTGATACACATAATATTATTAAGTGGAGCAACGAGAATCGTATGCAAATAAATATTAGTAAAACGAAATGTATGTTAATATCAACCAGACAAAAACTACAAAACTCGCAGAAAACAACACTTCAGCTCTACATTGGAACATCACTAATTGAAAACGTAAATGAACATAAAACTCTAGGTCTAACTGTTGACCAGCACCTAAGTTGGAACTCACATGTAAGTGCACTCACAAAGCTAACGGCACAAAAAGTTTACCAATTAGCCAAAATCAAACACTTCCTGGATGAGGGGGCAAGGAAAATCTTTTACACATCTCACATACAAACATACCTAGACTATTGTTCCACAATCTGGGATGGTTGTTCCATATCCAACACAAAAAGGCTTCATTCACTTATAAACGTGCAGTGCGCCTAGTTGCTGATAAACACCAAACACATTGTATAGATCTATATAACTATCTTAAAATATTACCCCTTAGAAAGCGCTTCCTATTTAACAAAGCTAAATTCGCTCACAAAATCTTGTCACATAATGCTCCAACGTATCTGAGGCCAATTTTAAAATTCAATGAAAAACGTAGTCAGCGCTTAAACCAGTTAGAGGTACCCAAGCCGAGGCTAGATTTGTACAAGAAGAGCTTGGCTTACTCAGCTGCTCATCTTTGGAACAATCTTCCACATGACCTGAAAAACATGCACAGTCCCTACTCATATAATCGTGGACTGTTCAAATACATTATGAGTGCGGATTATATGCCGCCCTAAGGGATTATGTTTCTAATTATTATTATCTAATATACTGTATGGAGGGTCTGATGATCTAGTTTTTCATTTTAATATACATTACTTCTTAATTGTAATCAGATACTGTAAATGTATGCTTTTATACTACTTATAATGTTGCATCGCCATTGAACTAATACCTTAAGTATGTTGGAGAATGTCTGGATACCTAGCAATAAAGATGAGTAAGAGGAAGGGAAAAATGCAGGACGGGCATATATGTACGATTCTCATCTATCAGTCAATACCCTTTACCTCCCTAAGAAGCATAGGTCACAAAACTGGATCTCGTGTAGTGGAGGCGTCAACAATTCACTCCTGTGGCAGTATCTGTTTGGGACTCAAAGCTGCTCACCTGTGGGTACATTTTCCGCATGCGCTGACAACACATGAAGTCCCAGCTAATTCAGCAGATTTCGAAAATGTCACGAGTTCTTATTATATGCCACCATAATCTGATTACGTTTCAAATTATGTCTAATTTACTGTTTAGATTGTGTTTGTCAGTTTTTTTATTTTTTATTTTTATTTTTAGTTCTTTAAGGTTTTTTGTTAATTTATTTTAATTAATAAATTTTTTTCCCCTTAAATTTGATTATGTCTGGATGTTACAAATGTATGTTATTATTTTACCTCGATAATGTTGTATGCTTAAATAGTGCTAAAAATACGTGTGCTATTGAAAGGATACGGTATGTAAGATGACAGAGAGAAGAAGGGCAGAATGTAAGACGGGCCTGCGTGCCCAATTCTTAACCCTTTGAAAATAAAGTTCGTTCGTTCGTTCGTTCGTTCTTTCTCTCTCTCTCTCTCTCTCTCTCTCTCTCTCCCATCTCTCTTTCTTCCACTCCAACTATCTTTTTTTCTTGGGTATTTACAAAAAAAAATTTTTTAAATAAAATTTTGCCTCGTTTTGGCGAAGCGCGTCCCGTTCAACCAAGGCGGTTATGTTAGAGCGCATGTCCAAATGTACAAGACCTATATGCATGATTTTTCATGAATAATATTCTTGGGTATCAAAAAAGTTCTCTTTGTGACAAAGTTCTATAGACCAGGGGTTCTCAAACTTTTTTTGTTGTTGTTCATGGCCCCCTTATGAGCCTCATTTACCTATGTGTTATTGGTAGTCGCTGTTAAATATATATATAGGGTGTTTGAAAATCATATATAAACTAGCAATAACCCGTCGGTCGGTCTCACTCAAAATAGTAACTCGCGCCAGAAAAAAAGTGCGCAACGCACGGTGTGCAACATGCGCGGCGTGGGTGTTATATAACAACAAATACTTTGGTTCTTTTTTTTTTTCTTTCACGAAATTAGTATCGCTGGACAAAGAAAAAGTGCGTAAAAATTGGTGTGCATGAGCCCTCACCCGATGTACATATCATGAAAACTTTTTGTTAAAACCACTTATTATCAGGGAACACTCTTTGAAAACAATCCACGCACTTTCACACGAAATGTTGTCATCAAAGAACTTTTAAATTGAATCTAAAATAATATAATTCTCGCCGTGTGTACGTTGGTCACAGCTGAGGAATGCAACCGTGTTGAAAAATTGTATTGTTTCCATTACATATAAAGTTAGTTGCTTATCCTTTACAGGACGTTGCAATCAACCCCAGCTTTTATTGGCTGTTTTTGATTTTTCTAGGCAATTTTTTTCATTCAATAGTTTGCCATTGCTTTCTGAACGGAACGGCGCTCATACCATTGTTAAAAATCCACACAAAGCGATCTGCTACCAAACCGCCTGCAGCAGGTTTCGAACCTGGTATATCTGGATTATGAAACTGCGTTCATTTCCATTAGGCCACAGACGCCGACCATTATATATACTCTCCCGAAAATAGTTACAATCAACAAAGAAAAGCGTTCAAATGACGGTGTTCATGAACAGTTTGATTCCACTGTATAATGGAAAGAAACCAAAAACACTCTAAGAATGTACTTCTATCTGCTCATCTGGGAACGGAAACAGCCCACTATAATTAAAAACCCGTCAAGTTTGACGGGCTATTGCAATATATATATATATATATATATATATATATATATATATATATATATATATATATATATATATATATATATATATATATATATATATATATATATATATATATATATATATATATATATATATATATATATATATATTTATCCATGCATTTTTTTGAAGTTTGATATGGTGATAAATATCCCGTTCAACACCTGATGAATTTTAATGAGGATATACAGAGTCTGTAATTTTAGAGAGCATATCCACTCGCAGCAACTACACTCACCGGATAAATTAAAATGTATAATTTTGTGTATGTGTGTCTTTTTTAACATTGCATACAATTATGAATGATCTGTACTCTTGTGTGAGTGTGTGTGTGTGTATGTGTGTGTGTGTGTGTGTGTGTGTGTGTGTGAGTGTGTGTTTTCTTTTAAAGAGGGAGGGGGGGGGGGGGAGAAGTGAAAAGCTGGGAATATGAGTGTTCATATTTCATTTGATTCTTTCGATGCATAGTTTCAGCTCATCTAATTTGTTTTGTTGTTTTGTTGTTCTTTGTGTGGTTCATTATTACTGTTTGCTGCATTTTCGATTTTTACAGATTTAAAAAATATTGTTGACTTACAAATGGTTGCTTATTTCTGCTGCCAATAAGCTGAAGCGATACACTGAAAAATGCATTCATACATTCATACATACATAGTACATAGGCCTACATATGTGGCCGTGTATGTTTATACGGCACTAGTAGTTATATTGATTTTATTTAGTCAGAGTTAATCCTTCATATGTTGTGGTGGTTCAAGTACTATTTTTTTTTCAACACAGGAATGTTCTTCCCTTTAAGTTTGGTGATACGCAAAACAGTTTCAGCATAACAACGTATATCCAAAAGAAATTACTGTAAAGTTCCACAAACAGCAATGTAGAAAAATTCAATTAGAGTTTATTGATGTCATTAGACAAACACTGTAAATTTCACAATGATGATTGGTTATCCAAGATGAAAAAATATGTAATCCAACTGAATAATATATGTATATCCAAATAGAATAATATATGTATATCCAAATAGAATAATATACTGATTTGTCTACTCAAAAACTTGTCTTGGTATCCTCAAAGACGAAGTTCACCTAACGCTATCTGTAAAAATCCTCTAGTCTAAAGTTATGGTTTCATTAGAATCATAAATCCTGAAATCTCTGCCTATCGCCCACAACTCTTCTATTTATACTATTTCTTCTTTTTTCCCGCCTTTTTTCACACGACCCGTCCTTTTTTTCACACGGTACAATAATCTACATTTGCACTCCTTTCCTCAGCTTTTCGACCTTTTTGCACACGACATTCTGTTATTTCGACTTTTTTTCACATGTGTGATCTTTTCCAACTTAACAATTGGATTTAAAAAAAACCAGATTACACAAACATTTATTTCCCACTTTCGCGCTTATAAAACCCATTCATTATTATCTGGGACTGACCTACGTTTGCCCTGTCAGAGCAGTAACTGCCAACTGAACTTTGAATGAATACTGCGTTTTGTGTAAAAACGTCTTATTTGCTTTTAAGGTCTGTCATTCTTACATGTAGCATATTATAGCACGGTAGTGTCGTTTTTATCACCACTCTGTAGGTTTCGTTCTAATGGTGTAGTTGTGTCTTGAAGGAGGTGGTAACGACATCTATCTTGATCGTGCTAAAACTGGTTACGCGAATGATGAATATGAATCGAGTGATCAGTTGAATAAACGTAATTTAAATAGGGGCACATCAAAACAAAGGCTGGTGCCAACCGAAATATCCGACAACTCCCGGATTCCAAATAACGACAATGTTTATTCAACGAAGACGTTGGACTTGACAAAACATTCGACAATACTAGACATTCTTCTGATCAATGATGTAGGTACAGCATGTTCATTTCAGTAAAACCAATTAAGTATATTGTAGAATAAAATCCAGTCATCCATTTATAGCTGGTTCTTTGCATTAATAAAGTACATATACGAGGAGGCATTTTAGATCAAACGGTAACTTTCATTTGACCCTTGACCGTGAATATAATATCGAGATCCCTGTTATGTCCTCTCACATCTGAGATCTCTTGAATAAGGAGGTTCCTAACTATAATGGCCTCATGATTGAGCATCATAACAAATATTTCAACATAGTGTCTAGTGACGACATCCATTGACGCCTAGACAGATACTATAAATATATTTGATTCACCTCTGAGATATCGCCGGTACTTTCAGTCCGGCCACTTTGGATAAGTAATAACGTAATAAGATGTGACTGCTGACTGCCCCGAGTGCCCAGTATGAGCTTCGTGCTGATAACGCGAATGTGGGTGTCCACCACTATTATCAGAGTCCATTCCATTTTTTTATCTAACGTTTATCCCTTGAATATCTTCAAGATTTCATAGCTATCAACGCGGCGACTATTTTCCTTGTCTGATACCAGTGTTGTATGAGTATCAGCTGGAGGTCACACGTAAAAAAGACGAATAATAATTCATACAGGAATTATAGATTAAGAATCTATTACCTTGCTGAGATGACCGAAAGGGCTATGACTTGACTTGCAGGAAGCCAGTCATCCAGCACGAATAGTAAGTTTTAATACAGGACTCCAAAGTCATCAGACAATCCGTCTGGAAACACCGAACCATTCCTTGGTTCATCGAGATACGTCATCCTCTAGATCTTAGAAACCCGTGCGCTAAGAGTCTCTCATACACTACATAGTGCACACACGTGCGTGATAAATCATACGCACAAATAATATTCCTATCATAAGAATGGTGCGTAATCTTTTAACACAGGCAGGACTTAAAACTGCCATCTATGTAAAAGTACGCAACAGTATCCTTATCACTCCCCCTTAAAAAAAAGTTAATTATATTAATCTTTTTTTTTCCTAAGTAATTCGGAGAGGTGAGTCAAAGTACATCGACATTTATAAAAATAATTCATAGTTAAAATATTATACCATAAAAAGAAAATGAATATTAAATAGAAATCAAGACAACTAAACCATAGCATGCATTAAAGCATACATCCACAATCGACCTACTTTGGTACAATGTGGTGACATTCAATGAAAAAAAAATTCAAAGAAAGTTGGAAATCAGAACCAAAAGAATGGTAAAACATCCAACTAAATTTCTAAAAGAAAACAAAACAAAACTAACACATGATTTCAAATGAAAAAAGAAAAACAATGATGATGTGTAACAAATGACAAGTGAATTATAAACCGAAAAAATGAAATTAAAACACGCAAAGTGAATAAACAATGCATAATTCAACACGCTAAGAGAACAACACACTTAATGTTTCTAAAATTACTAAGGTGAACTAATCATCTATAAATATTAAGATCATGTACCATGAGTGGTAGATATAAGTATGAGGAGACACATATAAACTATTAGTGAATGTGAACTATACCACTACTTGAGAACTTAAATTGATTCTAACTAATCAATATATTTCTTAATTAAAAACAGTCACTAATTACTCATTCATTTAATTGCTAACAGTCTTACTAAGTGTTCCTGTTATATTAAGAATCGTTAATAAAATATGAGAATCTGTTCATTTATTTTCCATGCACGATGAAAAAATATTTATTTAACACATTACGTAGTCCAGTATGTTCATTATGAATATTGACTATATCTGTATACAACAGACAACAGTGTTCCCGTACCAAGAAAACTGCAAGATGTAAAAAGTCTTGTTTCAATGCAAACAATTAGTCTATCTTGATAGTAATGTCAGTACAAATAATCTTGATCCATACGAAGTCTGTATAGAGTTTAGGTAAAGAACATAGTTCCATGATCATCATATTCCAATTGAATGATTCTCTGTAGAGACGTTTACATTTCTGGAAGTTGTTCTGGTTCGACAGGTTCGCTCGGACAGCGTGACAAACAGTCCGCAAACACGTTTTTCACTCCAGGTATTGAACGAATTTCGAAACTGTAAGGTTGTAAGGCTATAGCGTACCTTGTTGACTTTGAAGATTTAACGTCTTTTGTATTAAGAGCTGTGAGAGCCTTTTGGTCGCTTTCAACAATGAAATGAGAGCCTAACAGATATCGTTCCAGTTTTGTTATAGACCAGACTAATGCAAGGAGCTCTCTATCCAGAACTGAATATCTCTGTTCGGTGGTCGTCAATTTTCTCGAAACGTACATCACGGGGTGCAAGGTGCCAGAATATTCTTGCATCAAAACACCGGCTATCCCGTATGATGACGCGTCACTATGAAGAATACAAATAAGATTTTTGTTATTGAACCTCAAAACTGGAGCTTGTGAAAAAAATCTTTTAATTTCATCCAACGCGATTTGATGATCGTTAGACCACTGAACTACGTTAGCTGTCCCTTTTCTCAACAAAGAAGAAAAAGGAGCAGTTATAGTAGACAAATGAGGGATAAACTTAGCATAGAACTGTATTAGCCCCAAAAGAGATCTAACTTGTTTTTTTGTCTTAGGTGCTGTGATGTTTAGAATTTTCGAGACATTACTGTCCTCTGTATATGTTGCAAGTGGGATGTTGCAAGGCGTGGTTTGGTTAGCTCTGAACAATGTTCCATGTGATATTAATAAAACAGTTATAAATGTCTGGCCATTGTTTTATCTTCTTGATATTCTTGAGTGATCATGTATCGTGCCTTCTATGTAAGATTACGCGAATGCAGGGGTGGAAGATTCTGAACAATAATTGAACCTGGGAATACGATTGATGTGACAAGTCGGTTCATAGAGTCCACAAATATTTAATACAGTTTACACGTCAAGACGATTCATGCATGTTGATCACAAAGGTACATATTATAACTTGAAAATATATGGCATAGATATGTAGATATCCTATCAGTCCTTGTCCAATAATCAAATTACTGTATGCAGATTGTCATAGCTGTATGCACGCGCGGTTGGGGTTTTCCAACGGCCGACAGTGAGTCTATGAGTCTGGCAAAATCAAATACTATGGACTGTAATTCATCCTTCCTTAATTTTTCACTTTCGTACTGACCTTTAATCATTTCAAATCTTCGTAATAGCAATGGACTGACCCATGTCCGTACTTGCATAAAATATATCTGTATGGCAATACCATGCTCAACATTGGAAGGAAAGTCAGACGCGTCTTAACAGCTTGACGGTCAATGTAAAAAGGGTATGGTTTCTTAGTTACCGACTGTGTCCTAAACAACGCTATACACGTCATAATCGATCGTGTATGAAGCGTTCAGTAATTGAAACATCTATCGCAATATATTAAATGTCTTAACCTTTACAATTGCACGTCTGGTAACCTTTAGCAGACGGCGTTAATATCATATACCATAACAATTCCCTGTACACCGGGGAAAAAAAAATCGATTGATTTTTTTTCAATATCTATCCGACTTAACAATTTTTCAAAAAAATTTAACACAATTGTGACATATGGCCGACGATGTTCTGAGTAGAACCGTGTTGCGGTCGTGTCAACTAACTATTTGTCATAGTCATCTAATCATAAATCACATTATATATCAATATTATACATATTATTATATCAACTAAATAAATGTCCAATGTTAATAGTGAATGAGAAAATTAAATTAAAGTAAGGTCTGTCGTATTAGTATGTCATATAGGAATTAATTTGACTAATTAAAATTAAATTAATTAATTAAATTAAGAGTTAAATTATTAAGGTTCTAATGTAACGCGATGTTATGAGAGAAGAAAAGACAAACTAAGTAAGAAGAAATAGAAAGAAATTCGAATATAAGTTTAACTTAATTGTGTGTGTTAAGTGTTAGTGAATAATAACTATCTAATTTAACTAACTAAATAATGTATAGGTACATTAAAAAAAAATTATTAATCTAATACTTGTGTGAGATTTATTTTCTCTTTTCATAATTTCTTCTTTTAGTATTTCGTTCTCTTTTTTTTTGTTCTTTCATTTCATTTTTTTTCTCACATTTCATTTTATTGATAATAATTCAATTAAGAAGTTAAGTTAACTAATTAATTAGTATAGGATATGATGATCCATCCGTAGTCTTGATCCTGATGAATTCTTTTAGGCAAAAATGTTCAAACGTTTACGTTAGAAAGAAATGTCATTTATCCTAGCATCCAAGAATTAAGTATACACAGGAACATCAGTTCGGTTTGTCGTCAGACATAAATCCATGATTGTTCAAAGAGTATTCATATCTCGTGTATGGACGTTAGACGAAGTTTGAATGTCTATATATACCTTGATTGTCTTTTAATTCAATTCTGTGATGCATATAGTTGATACTTCGTTCAATCCAATGTAGTGCTGATTAAAATAGGTTAAGAGTGTCAATGTTGATTATTCGTCGTCAATAGGGTTACGTGACAATGGATCTGCGACACACTTTTCAGTGCCAGGTATGTGTTCCATGGAGAACTAGAATGGCTGTAGGATGATTGAATATCTGGCATGTTTCTGGCTCTTATGATTAGAGCGACGCAAAGAGGCCACAGCACGTTGGTCCGTCTGTATGGTTGAAGGGAGCACCGAGGAGGAACTTCTCAAGTTTCATTATTGCCCAGATCACAGATAAAAGTTCCTTGTCGACTGTTGAATACTTCGTTTCTCTGCCGGCTTCAGCTTTCTTGATATATATAAGGTGGGGTGTAGAATGCCATCATGGTTCTGGAGCAGGCATGCACCAACGCCCTAGTTACTCAGCATCTGTTTTCGTAAAGAAAAAAATCTTTTGGATAGCATCGGGAAGTCTTAATAAATTTGGTTAATGTGAGATCAAAATTTATAATTTTGTTGAAAAAAGTTTCATTGCATGTACCCGACCAAGTCTCACCATTCACCGGCATATCTTTTTTTAACATTGCTAACAAAACTCCTGACCTGTTTTCTATTACGTCCTGAGGAAAACTGCTTATTATTGAGTTTAGAATTTGGGAAAAGTAAGGATAACTTGTTTAGAATTAGCCCGCTGCCAGATGATACAGACAAAGGAAAATGAGTTCCTAAGTCGTCACTAGTACGGAATAGTGCACTTTGTAAGTTTAAGTCAGTCAGTCGATTTCCAGCACGTTAGATCATCAATTCCCGACCGAGCTTCATCAACTGTACTAAGTCCCGAATCCACAGGTCAGTCATTTACATCCAGTTACCAGACGAAGCACATTTTCACATTCATTCATCTGCAGAATGTCAGCCTTTGGTAGGTATAATTACCGGCAGGCTTAAGATGCATGATCTGGTTCAGCTTAGAGCTTTTTTGCGCTTTGTTCGCATCAGGTTTTGTATCGATATGTAGCTTGGTGGTTGTTAAGCGTTAGTCGTAGAAATGGCATCACGATTCCATGGGTATTCCGTGAGGAGTGTCAAACAAGGAATTGCAGCAGGCAGGCAAATACAGTATTTGCAACTTCATACGGTCCAGGTGGTTACCGAATACTAT
Organism: Oreohelix idahoensis; assembly: GCA_024509875.1. NCBI lineage: Eukaryota > Metazoa > Mollusca > Gastropoda > Stylommatophora > Oreohelicidae > Oreohelix > Oreohelix idahoensis. The sequence continues at coordinate 6,502 of JAMPIV010012227.1, read as the reverse complement.
TAACCTACTACTAAATAGTTACTATTTACGTTATCTCATCCTGTTTCGTTACTGAAAGTAAAATAAAAAAATCCTAAAATCTTGTTTTGGAAAGCTCTCGTATCATAGCGTCGGCTGGTAGTATGTGTCGGGCAAATATAGGTATTTTGCATGAGGTTGTTAAGGTAAGCAAACTGCACGGGACAGGACCCCCCCTAAAGTTATGGGGTGATTATAGGAAAGTTTCCCCATCCATTTGGCAACCCTCATCCCACAAAAACCCAGTCGTCTTCCCTGTAAGCTTAGTCGACCATGTAAGTTGGTATTTAGATAGAGCTTTGGAGGCTTTAATCACATTACAATGGCAAAATAACAGGATTCACCTTCACCATAATGGGGAGTTCCCTATTGGAGTGAGTCACAAGTTTGGAAGTGGTTTGGGTTGGAGAGCCTCCGGTGTATTGGTCACTGGCATGGTAGTTTACTTCAGTGCGAGTGTAGTATGTTTTAAAAAGGGTGGTGGGGACAGGAGTAAAACAAATAACAACGGTCGTTGTGTTGTGGAGTGATGGCGAGATTGAAGCCAAAAGTTTGGGGAGTGACATCGGTTTAAGGTTGGGTGCTTTAAGTACTACTGTCAGAATGGGTTATTGAGGTACGTGTCGTTTATCCTAAATTAGATCGTCGATTTTTGTAACACTGGTAATTTGGTCTATCTCAGTGGACAACTAACTCCTACCTGTTATCTTCCTGTCTTCGGGATATCTTTTCTATCCATTGAACAATTGGAGTTAAGTCGTTATCTTAGGTACTTTTAGTGGGAAGTTTAACTGGGACCCCGTGATAGAGTGCGGATAATAGTTAGTTTAATAGTGCGAATATAGTAGTGTCAGTTGTTGATATTTGGCAGTAATAGCTTAAGGTTTAGGTAAGTGTTGACGAGCATGTTAGTGTCCGTATCCGTATGTATTGGTTGTGTTTGGTAAACGGATTTAAGGTTAAAGCTTCTGTAGCCACCGTGGTTGATAGTGTTTCAGGGGAGTGACCGTGGGCATTGGTGGAGGTTATGTGCCTGTTAAGGTACAGTCAACTACAAACATTTATTGTGCAGTGGGGCTACCTGGTTATTGTATCGTTGTTGCAAGCATCGGTGCATATTACGTTTGATAGGTTAAAAGGTTAAGGTGGATTTATTTGTGGTTCGTCAAACACAAGGTACCAAACTCGAGTTAAAAACATATAACTCTTGGGGTCTAAGTAGACGTTCCCGACATGTTCCTCCAGACAGTGGGAGGTCTTCAACGGGTGTTATGGTGTCCTACATGTTTCCCCCCCTGGAAAAATCACTCAAACAATGCGATGGAAGAGTTAGAAGAGAATGGTGCGTGGTGAATGCGACCCAATAAAATCGAGTACGATAAGAACGTACTGAGCCTTATATCTAAATTACCTCCTAATGCCCCTATAAACCACCCCGGTCCGGGTATCGGGAGGGTGGGGAGACGATGAGTAGCCTGGAGCTGTATCTTGGCGCAATTAAGCTAGATTACCCCGCCAAAAGGAACAACAGAACTTCTAAGAGACAAGAAGAAGGACAATAGCTTTTCAAAAGGCTCTTAGTCCCCTTTTATCACACTTTTTTAGCAGTTTATCCACTGGTATAAGGAAAAACGACCAATTGTCTAATGTTTGGAACAGAATAACTGCGGACACATAGGGATTACTATACTTTTATCACTGATTGTAGCGGAAGATTGTGGAAGAAATCGAATAATTTTGTTAATGTTGTATGTTTTTTATTTCGTCCGGTCTAAGGAAGATGGGTAATGAACATCAAGATGGGAGGATCCTGCGAATCCTTAATCAATTAAGTCCTGATGATATCTTACCGGAAGCAGATAATGATGTGAAGCAGATGCACAACGGGTTCAGGGTTCCTTAGTACGTGGCAGCCTAAGAAGGGTTCATGCTGTTATTATCGGAAAGTGGACGAGTACGATTAAGGGGATGTTACCCGAATAGGTTTTAGTCTGTCAACACATTAGTGAACTAAGTCCTAATGTTATTTAGACTTAGCAATCTATTAGATGTATTAATTTGTTTATGCAACACATCTCGGGTAACAGTTAAATGTGTCCTTCTGTCATTCAGTGTTCTCTTTTTCTTCGTTCCTGAAACATCTGGCTCTTTGTTCACCGAGACAATCTTGCTTAATGTTAGAATGTTGAATAAATTTGCTAATTTAGCAATTCTGGCGATCTCTAACCACAATGATTGTTTTGTAAAAAAAAACGGTTGCTGTAGTTCAAGTTGAGTTAGTAGGCCCCTTTTTAAGCAGCAAGGACAAGGATGTGTGAAGATGATAGAAGAGCATAGGTTACGCATGTGAGTTGAAGATTTTGATACTACAAACGTCACAAGGGAAACTCGTCAGTTGGGAGATTGTTGAAGGATGTTGACAGTAGGTTGTATAACCCGAAAGATTTGTGAGACAAAACCCACTGGGACCATAGGTATGATACTATATATCCTCCCTAAACGCACATGGCTTTCCAGACATCTATTAGACTTTGTAGATGCACTTTAGCACTCAGATATACGCAGGGTTACGTTGTAACTAATGCGGGTGTAAAAAACCGGGTATTTTAAGGTTTACATCCCGGTTTTTTTATTTCATTTCAGGTTGAAATACCTAACTCAGGAATAAAAAGGAACGTTAACAGTACCCACCTTCCAGCAAAGGATTATCGACAGATTAATTATTCTGAGTCTAGATTACTTTTCTACATTTACTGGATTGAGACAGAAAAGATTAGTAGAATATAATGACAACACCATTGTAACGTGTGTATAATACATGTCTTGTGTCACACATTGGTGTTTCATTTGAAACGTGTTCATAATAAGTATATTTGTTTCATGTAACGAGTTCTGGGGATAGTGTTGACAAGCACCGTTAAATATGTGATCATGTCGTAATTATTGGTATGAAGTGTTGCTATGGTTTTGGCTTTTGATGCTCCTTGACATTGTGGCAAGTGTGTGCCGTTCTTTGGTATTTCGGAAAATTAGTCCATGTTAATACATATGAATTAATCTTTTTATGTTTGTTTGCCCTTGAAGATTGATATTTGAGAACCGTTAGACATAATAACGTCGGAATCCAAGAAATCAAAATTTTCAAAAATGATCTATTCAGTGTGATACTGCTTTAGTTTTGTCAAATAGGGGACTTGATACAAGGCAAACACATTTCCAACGATTTATCAATAATTTATTGTTTACATCCAAGCCGGGCCTTGTGTAAGTAAAAATGTAGGCCTGTAATAAAACTATACTGTCCCGAGACTTAATAAAAGTAGGATAACGAGCCTTCATATCTTATTTGCAGCCGTACCCTCGATCATAAGGAAGCAGTATTTTCCAACGCGGTGCCAGAAATACAACAATAATGTTCTCCTTATGTACTATCATTACCTTCTTTATCTTTAAATCTTCTAAAAGAGGATCTTCGATTGTACTATATACATTCCGAGAGAATTAAAAAATACATACGTACACAGTGTAAGAATGGACTGATTGACCTGGAGTCAGTCTCGTCGTCAATTAACAATGGAAAAGTCTTTAATTATTTCGAGAAACCTTCTAGCTAATAGACCCTAGCTTGGTGAAGCACAGCCTCTGAACTAGATTCAGAAGGGGAGCTCGAACCAGATAGCGGGGCGGTCCAGAAGTGATTAGAACAAATTGCGATAAAAGCGTTTTGTAAATCGCGTGTAACCGGTCCTCGAAAGCAAATGAGAACAGCTTGGGATAGCTCAGTCATACGTAGTCCATGAGTGTGCTTCAAGCAGTAACCTTATGACAGTATTAATGTTTTTCCGAAGTGTTACGGTTTAAGTCAATCGACAAATTCGCACACCATTACACATCGATGATAACAGGTCCTAACTCATCTCAAAAAATTTCCGTCCATCATAATGTCCCCAAGTTTTCATGAGGCCATGACGTACTTCCTTTCATGGTGTTGTACCCAATAAGCATAAGGAGCTGACCTGATAGCAGAGGCATGGTCATGATAATCGAGTTTTCTAGAAACCCTAATTCAAAGAGAAAGAGATGAGAAATGGAGAGAGAGAGAAGGAGGAAGCCAGTTTAGTTTGTTTTTTAAGTGACGAAGGGGCTGTTTACCTACGAAGCCAGTAATAAGCAAATTGAAACAGAATTTACTCTTAAACACTAGCTGAGCGAGTGATGCGCTGCCAGTCATGTGGGGGTGCCTTTAGCATTAGCAGTTGGTAAAGGTTTGGCAGTGAGGAGGTATGTAGTTTGTTTAGTCTCCGTAGTTGTTAGTAGTAGTTGTTTTTTAAGTGTACGGTTATTTTATTAAGTTTTCTCTTTCAACAGCACCATCATACCATTACTCAATCGGATATGGATTTTTTACTACTCTTAACTTAAATTCATATCAAGTGTCAACCATTGTACTTTTATGATATTCCTTCATTGGTGTCTGGGATATGGGGTTGTCAGATGGTGTATTAAAATGAGGTTACCATGGTCTTCACTTTTAAGTTCGTTATAGGAATTAAGGTTTACATAAACCGGTGTTCTTATAGATGACCAATTTTAAGATGTTAATTTGTGCAATCCAGCTACTCATGCCTTGTGGTATAAATTTTTCTTTATAATTATAGTACCTTTACCTAATTGGAGGGTTTGGATAACGAATACTTCCATTATTGGGGGGGTTAGGAGGCGCACAGATTCATAGAGGTGTTTCCATTCCGTCAAATCGTATACGAACGAATATAACGTTTTTTTGAATACTAATGTCCTATGGCCGATTATTAGCATTGGAACCAGCTTATTATTTTTCCATATCTCTGTCTAGTCATAGTTTTAAGGGGGGGGCTGGTAACAGGGTGGAACATTATCCTCGCATTTTTGTGGGGATTGATTTTTGGGGGTGTGTGGTGGGGAGGGGAGGGGGGGTGGGTGTAAACTCAGTTTTGAAGTATTGTTTCCCATATCTTAGAGTAATTATGTAATTTAATTTTTTACAGTCCTTAAACAAAACAAAAAAACAAAAACAACAAAAACAACAACCCTAATTGGGTAATCTTAGGGAATAGATTATGCCAATAATCCCTCAAATTGGTGGTAACATCTAAGGAATTTATGTGTAAGTTTAGCACATACACAAATGTTCACTGGTATAGGTATAGAATGTTGATACACATTACCTCGAAAGAGCTAGATTTACTGCTGCAAACTTTATAGATTTTATTACTTTTTAAATCTTAAAACAAATTACTGCTTCAAGCAACTATAAGTATTTTATTTGCAAATCCCTTACAGGAAACAAGGGTACCTTATCTTTTTGATTAATAACTATTTTATGGTAGCAAACAATAAAATTGTACACGTCCAGTATAATTGTGAGTTTTTAGGATGTTGATTTATTTTTACTTTACCATTGGGTAGTCTTATACTTGGAATTTTTTCTACTAATTCTCATTAGAAATCATGCTTCATGATACTTATTATTTTGTATGCTTCGATTTGAGTCGATTATGCGCTTCTACCTCTCAATGCTGAGCTTCTAGTTATCGCCCTAGCGTTTTGCGTGGTCTATTTATAGTTGATTTTCCATTAATTCACAGTATATACAGACCCTTCATAAACGTGATTATGTATTAGCTCCATTTTTATAATGTCATTGGTAGGACTGGTTGAGAATTATGTTTTTTTAGAGTTATGTAAACACAACGGGGTAGTACGTCCCATCAAATTTTTAGGTTAGAGCATGAATACCTCGATCGTTATTCTGACCTGACCCTGGGTTGTGGAGGGGGGTATTATATATAAGGGTAGGGATAGGCTCCAAATGTGTATATATCTTATGGTTCTTTTAGGGTGGAGGGGGGATTTTGTGTGTAAGGGATTCGGGGGGCATTTATGGGGGTTGATTTTAATGGCGAAAGAGGGATTATTTTCCCAACGTTCAATTCTTTTTCTATAGTGCTTCTTGACCTTTTCGTCGAGACATGGAAGTAATAGCTGTACGTTTTTATACCAGCATGTATCATATTTAATATGTTTGTTAGACAGGTCTTTTACTTGTAATGTAATTTGTATTTAATATTTTGTTAAAGTAAGTAAGTAATTATTAATATTTTATTTTTTTTTTTTTTTTTTATATTTTGGGGATAATTGTACTCATTTTTTTTTTTTTTAATTATTTTTTTTTCTGTTTTTTTTTTAATAATTTAATTGTTAAAATTTAAAAAAAATTGTTTGGTAATAATGTAAATATATCTTATAATTTTTGTTAATTTTGTAATTTAAATTAAGTTTTTAATAAAAGTTATAAAATTTTTTTAAGGTAAATAAAAACTCTATTGTTCCACCCAAAAGGTCATGTTTTGCAAACGGACACATATCTCCCCCTGTTTTTGCACGCAAGCAGCTGGGCTGGGATTTTTACCTGTACCAGCTTGGCCAAGGCGAGACTGTCGTT